>PVJO010002197.1:0-149343 GCA_004026905.1 Hystrix cristata | reverse complement strand
GTGGTCACATGCTTATATATACAAATATAAAAAAGTCCTGTACTACTTAATTCTTTCAAAATTAGAACCTTAAAACTCCAGATACAAAAGAGTTGTGAAACAAAGGCTGGAAATGGCGAGGTCAACCGTATCTAGTTCCTAGGTAGGAGACTGTGATAAATGGTAATACAGCCAGAATGAGGAATGCTCTATCAGCTTTAGGTAGAATAAAAAACAATTCAGTAGTGAATCAGTGGTGTTATTGCTCTTTGAAAAAGACCTGCATATATTTTCCTGTTTAGTTGGATGACATAGAAGTGTTTTTATAGCATTCATTCAGGAGAGACTAACAAGGCAGGAGCCTGTACACAGGGTATCCATCAATCCTTCTCTTGCTGCCTGGATGCTGGGCTCAAACCCGCTCCAGCAGAATAAAAGGTAAAATAAATCGCCAGCTTTAAATTTAACACCTAATTCCTGTACTAAATAATTATGGCTGTGCTGGAAACTTTGATAGAGTGGTAACAAGTAACCTAATCTGTAATGTGTAATGTATGAACCAAAATTTTATATCGGATTCTTATTGGATTCTTTCAGCACATTTGGCTTCTATATGGCCTTAAACTATAAAAGGCATTAGTACTAAAGCCACATCACAGTACTAAAGTCTCGGCCCACTGCCCCAAGAATATACACCAAAGCATGCACACGCGTGCGCGCACACACACACACATGCACACACACACACACACACAGAAACATTATGATTTTGTTGAGAAAGTATAAGCAAATTCAAATATGTAAAATAATTCACAGAAATGTAGACAAAGAGATTTTGTGAATGGGCTTACAAGAGAGCAGAAAAAAGAAACGATAAATAGCATTTTGAAATCCATCGCAGACTTTGCTCGGAAGCCCACCTTCCATTAACACCCCTCTGCTTAAAACCCTGCAGGGACTCTCCAGCACTAGGAGAAAATTTAGCTTCTTTAATGAGCCATAATTTATAATCTCATGTCTTTTCTCGTATTCATTCATTCATGCATTCATATGGTCCATAAATATGTATGGGCACTGATAATTAATGTACCTGGTAAAGTCTTAAGTCCTAAGAGCCAGGGACGCAATGGTGAACAGATACACAACCTATATTAGAGTTTAATATACTGGGAGTTGGGGAGTGATAGACTAACCAAATAGTGACACAAAAAGATCTATCTATCTATCTATCTATCTATCTATCTATCTATCTATCTATCTATCTATTTATCGAGAGAGCATTTTTGAACACACATAGTGCTTTTAACTTGGAGCATTTAGTGTAGTTTAGAATTTCCAGGCAGAAAAAAGTGTGAAGATAAAAACCCTGTAGCAAGAAGGAACATGATATATTTGTAGATTTGCCAAGGGGGAAAAAACGGAATCTAGAGAGAACAGAGGTATGGAAAGAATTGAAGGAGGGAATAAGGTAGCTAAAGCCAGATTTTTCAGAACATTGAGGGCTATGTTTTGGTATTTATCCTAAGTACAGTATTGATAAATCGTTACTGGGCTTCAGGCAAGAAATGGTTCCGATGTACTGTACATTCTAAAATGAGGATTACCAAACTGCTGTATAATCCCACAGGTCAAATCTGAGACACTACTTATTTTTTAAATAAAGTTTTGTGGGAACACAGCCATGTCCACTCATTTACACTTTATAGATGCTTTTGAGTTAGAGTGGCAGAATTGATTATTTGCAGCACAGACTACCTGTCCTGCAAAGATGGTGAAAATATTTTCTATTTGTTCCCTGATGGAAAAACTTATCTGACTTCTGCTCTGAAATATTACTATGACTTCTGGGCAAGAAATGAATTTGAGGATGCAAGAGTGCATATGGAAAGATCAGTTTAAAGAAGGTTAGTTTTTAGACAGGCTAGCAATGATAGCTTGAATTAAGTGATTTTGATGATGGAGATTCAGATCTGGTGATTGATTTGAGAAAGATTTAAAAAGTAAACTGGACAGAAATTAATGAATTATTGGACACAATACATAAATGAGAGGGAAATTTTAAGGGTAAATTTTATGTTTCTGTCTCATACTGAAAGATAGATAACAGTATCATTTACTGAAATATTCCAGATTTAAGAGAAAGATTATAAATTTACTTTTGGACATGTTAATCTTGGGTGGTCTTTGAATTGTCCAAGAAGAGATGTAAAGTTTTCAGTTGGAGTTGAAGCTCAGAAGAAAGAAGACTGATTTAGATATAAAAAATTATGACCACATGTGAATAGAAGCCAAAGGTATGGATGGGATTTTCTGGGAAAATATAATGGCCTAGAAAAAGAAATTTAGTACAAGTCTAAAGAAAGTCCAGTGCTTCTGAGCTAGGTACAATGAGATATCTTGCAAGGGGAACCAGGGAGGAAATATGTTACAAAACAGAAATTAAAAATAAAAAGTGATTTCAGAAAGGCCTAGGGAGAAGAATGTTTGAAGAAGAACAAAGTACACAACAGTGGGTGGACACTGAGTGGATTCCACTGGATGTGTGATGACAGAAACCACTGGAGGTCTAAGGCAGGTGGGCCAAGTGCAGGGGTGGAGGCTGAAACCACACTCAAGAAAGATCAGAAGGTCTTATTTGTCTGTAGGAACTGCAGACAAATAGTTTGTACAGGCAGTTCTCTTAGCTGATTGTGAAAAGGCAGAGACATTATTTGGTATCCCACATAGGTTAACTGGTAAGCTTAGATAGCCTTTCCCTTGAGAAAGTTCCTGGATACTCCACCTTCGCCCACCTGCTAGTAAACCTTCACTGTGACATGCACCACACGCTTTCATTGGTAGTGGTGCATACGGCACTCTTGCCACTGGTAGTCTCCTCTTATCAAACTGTAAAAAATTTTTTCAGATTATTTTGCCCAGTTTTAAATTAAGTCATTTGTGTTCTTGTTTGACATTTGTTTGAGAATCCTCACACACTTTGAACATTGATCCCTTATCGGAGGAAGAGTTCATCAATATTCTCCCTCATTTCATAGGTTGTCTCTTCATTCCTTTTGTATGTTGGTTTTTTTTAACTAAACTTTTAAGAAATTGCTGTTGTTACAGAGGCATATGACAGTTTAGTTAGTTGGCATGTAAGTAAGGACAGCCTAAGATAGAGTGGAGAGAAGAAAAGAGCACACACAGAGTTAAGAGCTAATTAAGGCATGTAGCTAGTTAAGGTTAGAAATGTAAAAGAAAACGTAGGAAGAATAACATTAAAATAAAAAATAGGTGGATAAGGACTCTTCCTCCCAGGAAGGTGTCTCTGTAGAGCATGCTAAGTTAGTGGGTAGTCCCTCCACACCTCCAGACTGGTTTCGAGGAACATTAGATAGAACGTTAGATATAATTAGATATCTAACATAGCTAACAATATTGTTAGATATAATGTTAGATATAATTAGATACAATAACTTTTGATTTCATTTTCTTTCAAACAGTGGAGTAACTGATTTTTTTTCAAAACTCTACAAAGTCTCCTGATCTCCGCTTCTCTATTTCAGACCAAAACAAGAAAAACACCATGACAATTCCACTTTCGGAATCCTCTTGTGGTAGGTATTCAAAAAGACCTATTTCTCTTCTTATTTCCAGTAAGTCCTCTCCTAAGTCCCTCCTTTTGCCTACAATTTCGTTCTTCAACTTAATGAGATGATAGCTCAGATTTATACAAAATTAACTGTTTCACTATGTCATAAGGAAGCAATTAGCCTAAATATTTTCTTGTCTTAGCTCAAATGTTGTTAAGGAAACTATCTTCTTGTTGCCGCTATAATTTAAAAATTATAAAATTAACATAAATAGAAATACTTAAATTTAAAACAGTTAAGAACAGGCTAGTGGGTGGTGATTAACTTTGATTAGTTCTATACAAAGTATCATATTTCCCATAGGAACTAATTATTAGGAACTGAACTACCCATAAGTATGCTTTAATAAGCTAGAAACACACATTTCCTCAAACTATAAAAATTAAAATAGTATCTGAACAGGTATGCTTCAAACTTTTTCAGCAAATGAATATGAGATATTAGTTTAAAAGCACGTTTCATGAGAATCTAGGTAGGACAATATAAACGAATTATTTTTCCGTGAAATCTACTAATTGTCAACCAGATAATAGTGTAGATTTTATTACTTTTATGTTATGTTTGAAGACAAGGTGTTTTACACTGCAAAATAACATGTTGCTTTTTACTTGAGGAAATTTACTACCACTTTATACCTTGTATTACAAGAATAGCCCTCAACAACCCACAGCTCTCACTTCAGATTTGAGGCAGCATCTTGAGTTCCCAGGCGCCTTCTGGAAATATCCTTTGGGTGCTTTTTCAGAAAGATGTGGCCTGATACATACAAAAGGCAGTGCTGTGGCTGCCAATATCATTTATGAGTTAATTAGTACTTTTCTCACCGTAGGACAACACCTTTCCTTACCATTGCTGCCACTCCAGCTGCTGCTTTGATTCTGAGGTCAATTTAAGCTCTGCTTACAGCAAGGCAAAGCCTCTCCCTCTCTTACTGAACACTGGCAAGCACTATCCTTTAAGGAAAATATTCTTAAGGCAAGGAGTACGATTTTGATATCCAGAAAACAAAGTCATTTCAGGTGTGGTAAGATTATTTGTTGGAACATATTTGTACCTCCAAGGTAAAATTTTCCAGGCAAGAAAACCAGGATTGCTAAATTCATTGTATTTTATTTTTTTTTTTAGTTTTCTTGAAGAACTACTTCAATTAAAATATAAAAACAGATGCTATCTTCCTAAGAAAATCCTTCAAATGCTTAGATACTAAGCTTCTTCAAGCTCTATTTAAATGAATTAATATGCGTTCTAAAGTTTATAATGGCTCCCATGCAATTTAATATGTCAAAGAGAATTGAGAAAATCATATTCTGCATTTATTTTTATAGTTGAGCTTTTAAATTATTAAATTAAAATCAATATAAAAATTCTATGTATAATATACTAGCTGTTTAGAAGTATTGTGATTGAATGAACATGAGATACCTAAATAAATTACCATATAAAGAAAGATATTGCACTTTCCTAGTAAAGAAGATTTATTAGGTATAGTTTAAAAACATAGTATGTAATTTTTAAAAAAGAAAAATTCAGTTCTGAATTTCAAAGTAGTAAGTTAAACACATTGCTTAATAATCAGAGTTTATCAATGAGTTGTAGGAAAAACTGCATAATATGAAACTTAGTAGCTTGGTACAAAAAATACCACTTGAAAAAATTTATGAAAAATAGTAAGATTTCATAGTATAATCAGTACCTGATCCTAATATATAGTCAAGACAGATAAGGCAGCTATTATGTCTTTTAAATGTTTCTTCCAGTGAATTTGAGAGTTAAATCCATTTCTGTAGGGAGTTGTAAAACATACCACCTACATAAGAGTCCTCTGCAATGTTTGTGGCTTAGACAGTAAATCATATTGTCACTATTGTGTGACAAATTGTGTCCCTCCAAAAAGATATGATGAAACTGTAATTTCTAGTAAGTACTTCAGAATGTGACTTTCTTTAGAAATAGAGTCATTGTCGATGAAATTAGTTGAGATGAAGTTGTCCTGGAGTAAGATGGCCCCTAATCCAATGTGATTGGTGTTTTTATAAGATGTCTTGGGAAGACAGAGACACAGGAAGCATGGCAGTGAACATAAACCTGGAGATTGGAACGATCCATTTGCAATCCAAGACACATCAGAGACCTTATCAAATTGTCACTAGAAGCCAAGAAGAGGCAGGGAAGTGTTTCCCTGCAGAAAAAATTAAAAAAAGGTATTATTTTTATTTCGAATCTGAAAGGAATAATGTTAAAATCACACAATTTACTGTCATGTTTGCAATAGGTTTCTTTTCTGCAGTTTTACTATGGAAGTTTTCAAATACATATAAATCTAAGCATGTATAATAATGAACGCATGTCACCATCACCAAGTTCAAAAATTTAACAACATTCTGCCTTTTCCTTTTTAGCATACCTGTATCCATTTCCCAATTCCTTGTTTAACAATTACAGTTCTTACTTTTTAAGATAAAATTTGTATACAATGAAATGCTCAAATATTAGCTGCATGTCATTGAGAAAGGGATGCACTGGTTTCTTCCCTAAAAAAGTCCTCTTATTTCTTTCTAGTAAATCTATTCACTACCCTGTCATCTGAGTTGATTGTCTTTATCTGAAATTTTTGGTTTTTGGACTATTCTTGAATTTCATATAAATTTAAAGGTATAAATTTGCATTTACGTATATATATTTGTAGTTGTATCTATTTACATTTAGCTCCCTTTGCTCAACATATGAGTAGTTTGCTGCTTTTATAGTTATGTGATATTCCACTATATGATCTTAATGTAATTTTTACTTTATAACTAGTTTTTTTTTTCTGTTTCTATTGTATTAAGAATTGAAATCTGGGACTCATGCATGTTAAGCAGACAGTGTATCACTGAGCTGTGTCCCCGCACTAAACGTAACATAATTTTTGATCCATTCTCCTATTGGTGGAAGCTGGGTTTGTGTTCAGCTTGAGGTTACCATCAATAAAGCTGTCGTTTTGATGGGTATGTAGTAATACAGAGCCTGCCAAAAAATGTGTACCTACTTCATCAGTTTGCCCTACTTATAAATGTATGAAGCTGATGGCCACCACTCTGAGCACCTCTTATAATTACAGAGGCCAAAGGTAACTTGTGTTAATCTCATCATGTCTCAATAAATTCAATATTATAATATTTATGCAAGTTTTTCTTTTCCTGATATACACATTTTTTGGTGGACTCTGTATATCACTATGATTTTAATATGCAGTTCCTTAATGAATAATATTTAACTTTTCTTGTGCTTATTGGCCATTCATGTGTCATATCTCTACTTTTAAAAATGTTTATTCAGGTGTATTGACCAATATTTCTCTAGGTTATCTTTTTGTAATTTTAATTTTTATTAGTACATGTTTACAGTATATAACAAGTTTATAACACATTTTAATACTTTTTCATCCCCCTCCCCTCCCCTCCCTCCTCCCTCCTTCTGTCTCTTGGTATCCTTCCCTTTGGCAAAAAAAATATGTCTCCCTATTGCCTATTACCTATCTGTTTTTTTTCCATCTCTGCATTATTTATACTTTGGGTTTCTTTTATATTTTAGGTATTTTGAATGCAACTTCATTTTCAGATGTATGGTTTGAGAAAATTCTAATGTGGTTACAAAATCGAATTTGTCAAATACACACTTTGATGAACGGAAGTTTAAATTCTCATGAGATCTAATTTATCACGTAAAATTTTTATGTTAAATACTTTTTATGTCTTGTGCAAGCAATCATTGCATACAGTATGGTCATGGAAATATTCTTCACTGTATTTTAGAAGTTTTATAATTAGGTGTCTAGTGAATCTGAACTTAATATTTTTGTCTAGTGTGAGATAGGATCAAGATTTTTTTCTCCGATGGATGCTCAGTTTTCAATACCTACAGTGAAAATATTCTGCTTTCTCTATTTAATGATTTTTGTTCATACTTAAACTGGCACCACAATATGAAACACTTTGAAATTAGGCACTGTAGCTCTTTCAGAATTCTTTTTCAAGACAGATGTGGTTATATTAGAAAACAAAGATTTTCACAAAATGTTTTGTTCAGTTTGATGTTTCCTAGCAAAGTAATCAGCAAGTAAGGCATTATGTTCAAACTAGAATTTTTGAGACAATTAAAATAGATTTGTTTTGAGACAATTGATATGTCTCAGTCACATTGGGTGTGGTGGACTGATATGGTCAATTTAAACAGGAACTCCCAGCTGAATTGAGTTGGTGAGGTTCTGGGAGTAGAAGATCACCTGAGAATTGCTGCCAACACAACATAAAGCAGAACGGCAGCAGAAGATAGGGGCCCGCTGTTTCCCAGGAGAAGCTCTGCTGCAGGTGGTTCTCTCGAAGCGAACTCAGCTGTTCTCATCACAGAAGGAGCTCGGGGCCTGGCTGTCGTAGGGGATGGCTGCTGTTTGCTTTGAGCGAGCTCTGGTCTTCATCTCTACTGCACGCATCCTATCCTGGCTCCAGTATAGATTTCTTCAGCCTTCTAGTGCATATGCAGATGTACATGGGACAGTTCTGTGGGCTCCCAGCCCTTGATTGCCTCTTTTGGGGCTCCAGGGTGTAGATAGATGTTCTGTACTCTTCCTGGGTTTGGCTTGTGTGTGTGCATGTTGTAACTTGTAAATGTCCTGTATTAAACCTGTTCTCTTGCAAACCATTGACTCTAGAACAGTAATTAATACGCTGGGTTTCCCAATGTATACATGTTATGTATTTACATTTTTACATGAAAATTTCTTCCTTCAGCAATGCCTATTCTCTAGTTCTCAGTGTGAAGGCTCTGCAAATTTGAATTGAATGCATTTTTAAATTAATTTTAAGCATGTTATGTTCTTAAGATATTTTTATGATTTATGTTTGCATTATAAATGGAAAATTTAACATTTAAAATTTAATTTTCTAATTGTCAGCTGCTAATATAGAAAAATATAACTGATTTATATTGTCTTTGTACTCTCAGACCTTGCTAAACTCACTTACTAATTTTTATTATTTTTTACTGATTCCTTAAGATTTCCAAAAGTGTCATTTGTGATTTCTTCCCTTACAAACTGTATATTTTTATTTCTTTTTATTGTCATACTTCAATAGCTACAGTCTC
This sequence comes from Hystrix cristata, assembly GCA_004026905.1. Classification (NCBI taxonomy): domain Eukaryota; kingdom Metazoa; phylum Chordata; class Mammalia; order Rodentia; family Hystricidae; genus Hystrix; species Hystrix cristata. Next base: position 140,608 of record PVJO010002197.1, on the reverse strand, counting down.
CAATACATTGTGAATATAAGAAGTGAGAACAAGAATCCTTGCCTCCTTTTTTATTTTAAGAAAAAAGTTCAACTTGTAATTATTCAGTACAATGTTTGTGTGGAGTGTTCAAGGATTTTCACAGAAGACAGATTGATGATTTTTATCATTAATGAGTGTTGAATTGAAAACTGACTTTTGGTCTCCATTAAAATAATCAAATGGGATTCCCTCCTTTTATCACTTTATGCCATCATTTACAAATATATATATGTACAAGTATTTGTATATATTATCCAATTTTTATACATATTTATACAAAATATCAATGATATTTTGTTTTGGATTTTTTCCCATAGCTCTGAAGGATAAAGGTCTGTAATTTCTCTTCCTCTAAAGTCTGTTTTCCTAATAGGAGTGAGAGGCAATTTGATGGCTTATCCTTAATTTTCTTCTTCTCCTGTCAGTTGGCATTATTAGGCTACTGAAATAATGTTGCCTTAACATCTCTTGACATTTACTCTTCCGATGAACAACTTTACAGGTCTCTAAATCTGTAAATTCTTACAAATGTGTGGGATATCAGGCAGTCTCAAACCATGCTGCAATTAAGAAAAGAAAGAGGAGCAGAAATGTCTGCCCAGTGAGAGACCCTCCGGCCAGCACCCTTAGATGAGTTCTCTGACAAATAAAAAAGTGTTAAGATTCTGAGTGTTCTTTCCAAGGGTGGGAGAAGTGGGTAGATAGTCTCTGTTTGTAGTACAAATAAGGTGACTTGGCTTAAAAATTATTCGAACTACTGTGTTTCAGGAAACAGCCTGAATATGTTACTTTGAAGATGAGATGATGCCAGCTTGCTAATTTCAGTTCAAACTTCTAAACAGCTGCTGCATCTCAGCTGATGCCAAGCAACGTGAACACGCCAATGTTTGGATTCTTTCAGATCTAGTAAATTCATCCAACTGTCCTTCCAATTACTAAGATTTCTCATCTGGAACGTGTCTGGGAAACATCCAAAAGAGGAAAGATTCTGATAGATTAACTTTTCTAGTGTTTTCACATTAAACGATCACGAGTTCCTCACGCTTTTTATCATAGTTGAGTTTCAAACCTCTTTATTTCTCCAAATGAAAATTAGAGGTAAAGCTTGGCGTGCATAAAGACTGTCCATTTTGATGTATACCAAATCTGCTTAAATACCTACTTATTCCCTCCTGGCCTTGTTATTTCCTTGATAAACTGTAAGAACTACATCTATATTTTTATCACTTGAGATCTATGTTTAAATGTGCATTTATGTCTTTATTTTTCTAATAGTTACCCTTCATCATAAAAGCGGGAAATTGTGGTGAGTTGGATGGCACCCTATTGAGAGTGGCTGAAAAATTTGTCGCATTCCTTTGAAGTGTTTATCTCATAACATACATTCCAATTTAATTGAAAGGATTTGCTTTAATGTTTTCAGTGGAAGCTTAGGGAATCTCACAGGATGGGATTTTATCAGTATCATATCAGTGTATCATGACATGTTTAGCTTTATTGTGCTTGAACTGTATATTTTTGATTGGGAGGAAATGGTCGTTTTCTTTCATATCTTCCCAGAGAACAACAACAAAAAGAAGTATGTTGACAAAATGGTTCTGTTGTTAAACGTAGAAATGATTTCATCAAAAACTGCTTTGTTAAAAAAAAAACAAACAAACCAAAAAAACTGCTTTGTTGGCTAATTATTGTCAGAATAATTTTAAACCCAAATGATCATTTTTAGCAGCTACTGTCTAACACTGAAGAGTAATATGAAGAGCATTAATATAATAACTCAGATACTTAAAGACATATTTTGAAAACTGTTCTTTGTGAGCTACTTAATTACTTGAAATTTTATAAACTTTGCAAGGCATATTAGGACTTTCTAATACTTGTGATTGGTGTTGGAAATGTTTTTGACATTTCAAGGTTAAAATATTCACGTAACACTGGATACCTCCAAACATTAGTGTTTTGATCACCACTTAGAATTTGAGCGGTGACAGAGTCATGTTTGGAGGAAACACTGGACCCGCCTGTGGACTCAGACTTGTCTGGTTTGTGACCATATGCGGGGTGGTCCTTTCTTCGAGTATAAATCCCGATTAAGCACCTCCTAACAGTTCAATACAAACTTGAAGCAACAGTTTGCCAGAGCAAACACTCATGACCTCAACTGCCAGCTTTGATGATCTGCAATTCAGTTTCACAAAAAATTGTGTAAAGGAAAAGCAGCCCATAGTTCTCCGCATTAAATTTTTATACTTGGATTAAAGTATGCTGTCAACAAGCTACACTCCTGCCCTACACAATTTAGATGGTTTATAGACTTTTGATTTGATGTTGCTTCCATTCTCATTGAAGCACATCGTATGTGTAATCCAAGTGTCACCTGTTCCTGCTCTACCACAGAGACAAAGAATATTGCAAATCGACATGAACTTCTAACTTTTCTAGATGGCCCCAGGACCTTGACCAGTAGGACGAGATCTCCAGCCTTTTGCAAGTATCACATCTTTATTCTGCCCCTTACCAGGGACTTCTGGGAGCTCTAAGGACGTATCTCACTCTGTTTGATCCTAAAAGTAGCTGTGCCACTGTACAAGGATATATCACCAGCGTCAGCCTTCAGGACGTCTTACTCTCATTCTGTTTGGTCCACTGAGCACATTTTTTTTTTTTTGCTTCTGACTTGTGCCATCGGGTCTTCTGTCTTACCCTTTTCTTGTTGCACGTGGAGTTGCTCTGTGTTCTTAGGACGGACGAGCTGATGCTGACGCATAGTCTGCAGCAGCGCTAGAGATGAGCCCTCTTTTTCATGTCTTACGGTATATTAGAGGAATTCTAGCATAGTGTTGCTTGAACAATTACAGATTATACAGACTCAATTGTACTTATAAGCGTCTACATTCTTACTACCTAAATACATGTTGATGTGAACAGGAACATAAGTAGGAATGCTGCTCTGGTTCTCTGAGATTGACAGTGGTTAGCTTTGGGTGACCACTTTCAGAGTCGTGTCTGCATTCCACAGTAGTTTACTACACACTCAGTGGAAACACTGTTCTTTCTTCTCTATTGAGCACTACACTCGTGGCTGCAAAATGGGGAGCAATGGATTCTCTCTCTCCTCAAATACTTTGAAGCCTGGAAGTACTAACACTTCTTCCTAGAGTTGAATGAAGTCATTTATGAACACAGTTCATATTTATGGTACTAACCCATCTATCCCAACACCAAGTCAGGAACGTGACAGAGAAATACGAAGTAAAACAACACCGAGATTCTTTCTTACTCCAGAAAGAATGACTATCACAAAGAAATCAAATAATAACAAATACTGGTGAGACTTCAGTGGGTAAAGAAACTCTTCTCCACTGTTGATGGAAATGTAAACTAATACAGCCACTATAGAAATCAGTATAGTGTTTCCTCGAAAAACTGAAAATGGAAATTCCGTGTGACCCAACTCTTCCTCTCCTAGGTATCTTCCTCAGAGTTGAAAACATCACATTACAATGACACCTATGTTATAGCAGTGTAATTCATAATACCTAAATATTGGAAGTGGCCTATATGTCCATCGACGGATGAACGGCTAAAGGAAATATGGTATGGTGGTACCTTGGTTCACAAACCTGTTTTACAATTTGGGGGAAGGTGGCCACATTTGTGTTTGTGTGAAGATGGCCGTGGCTGTGTTTGTTACCTGATGCAGTGTTTGTGGACGGAAGCAAAATTTATTAAACACATTTGTTTGACAAGTGAATTGTTTGCAAACAGAAGCGTTCTTGAACTGAAGTACCACTGTATTTTTATAAATTGGGGTACTACTCTACTATAAAGAAAGATAAATTTGGGTCATTTGTAGGAAAATGAATGCACCTTGAATTCATGTTAAGTGAAGTAAATCAGACACACCATCTTAAATATCTTGTGGTTTCTCTTATATGAGAAACCCAAAGTATAAATAAAAGAGCGAAGTAAAAGAAAACAAGGAGATAGATATATTGCAAATGGAAAGGGACCAAGAGATGGAGAAGGGAGGAGAAGGGGATATAAATAATTAAAATGAATCATGTGCATGCCCAAGTATCCACAATGAATGTGTTCATTATGTACCGTAGTCATGTATTAATATAAAAATAAAATACAGAAAAAATGTGACAGTAGTTGTAATAGCCTTTTCATTGTCTCTTTCAGTCTTACTGGCTGCTATTCCAGCACCAAAACAAATCTCTTCCAAACTCGTGGAAACAAAAGCACCCAGGCAGAACACCACAGGCACATCGATGCCAGCAGGGTCACAGGCCTAGAGGCTCCAGAAACAGTAATGCGTTTTGGCCTCAGCTGGAAGACACGTACCTGGCAGAACATGGGAGTTACATAAGTGATGACTAAAGAAACCGGGACAGAGTGTCTGCAGCTCTGCTTTCCCAGTTTCTTTGCACATCCCCTGCCCTTGTCTTACTGACTGCCCATTTGATGTGATCCGGTGCTTATTCATGGGCAGCTGCTTTAATCTTCTTTTTCTGGTTTAACTTTTCTCAGACAATGCAGACTAACTCCCTGAATCGTGCTGAAGAGCCTTTCTCCTGAACTTTGTCTTGGAGGCCGCAGCTGGCCTTGTGGTGCCCGTCTGGTCTTGCGACCCCATCTATAATGGCAGACACTGTGGCGGGCACACAGTAGGTGCCTGAAGATTCAGAATACAGTAGCAATAATAAGCTACACATTTTATTACGAAATGGCACTGTTCTGCAGCTGTTTCTCAGCCATTTCTGTCTCCCTAAATCGCTGAGCCACATTCCTCAAGGTTTGGCCTCCGCTACAACCTGGTTGTTAAGTTAGACATTTTCAGAAAATGTGTTAAACTTTTTCATAATAATAGTTTCTAGGGGGAGAGTGGAGGAGACAGAGTTGTGTTCCTGATGTTGAATGACAGTGAATACAGCTCTGTCAATATAAATCCAAGTTAGGTACTGCAAAATGTTATATTCAGTGGGCAGAAAAGCCTGTGCCAGCGCTTCACATAGCCAAAGGCTGTCCTAGGTCTGGCTAAGTACAAAAAGTAGTCTGCTTAAAGGAAATGCATAAGATATTAATTAAAGATGTCCTAGTTACTATCAAATGCATAGGCGGTAATCCTGTTCATATATATCTCTCACATATATGACATTAGTGTACGACTTGTTATAATTAAGAATTATCAGTTATTTTTAAATTATCATGATTTATCTCTCTCTCTCTCTTTTTTTTTTTTTTTTGTCCTGGGACAGTCTACTGTTGAGCTGCATTGCCAGACCATTTTAATATTCATTTGGCGACAGAGTCTCTCTAAGATGCCCACACGGGATTCAAACTTGCTATCCTTTTACCTCAGCCTCCCTCGGTGCTGGGAAAAAGCACAATTTACTTTTCAAAGAACACTTTTTATATTTTGAACAACAATTTTAGGCATACGAAAGTAAGCATCAGAATAGTTCCTGACAGCATCTACAATCACTTTCAAACATTAAAAATACCTACATTAATGTTACAGTATGAGAAAACTTTCAAGACAGTGACAACTGACCATCTCCATTATTTAGGCTTAGACACTGCACAACCTTTGATAGTAATGTCCTGCACAAAGTCTGAAATGGGACCAAAGCATTTAAGACTATTATACAAGTTTAGTGTGTGCTCCATCTCTACTTGATTGCAAATTCCTCAGAGAAAAAGGTGTTGATTCCATCCTCTCTGCTCTCCTCACTGTGGCATCCACAGCCATATTATTTATTCAGTAGCTGTCAAATAAATACTGTTGTCTGTACTCTTCCTGAAACAAAATACTTCCGCAGTTTAGATATTTTTCTATTAATGTCTCAAACTGTAAAAGTCATTAGCTCTTAATCCAAGGTTAAAAATAGAATTCAGGCAACAGAGACAGAGGAAGCTGCATATTGGAATCCACTCTGTTTCTGATCTTTAAATTTCCCTCATACTCATAATGGCTTGAAATAGCACCGCTGGATCACAATGACACTGTAGCTGTAAGCTAACTGCCAGCTCATGGACAACTCTGTCTGGGATCCTCTGGACACCTAACAGTAAAACTGCATGTGCCTAGTGATCCAGACAATGACATTAGTTTCCAGTATTTTCTATTTATAATCATTTATTGGCTAATATATAGAATGAGGTTAGTCCAAAACCACACTACATACCTGTTATTGTTCTTACTGAGGCTAAGTATCCAGAGTCTGTATGGTAAATTCTTTTAAATATTAAGTTTAACTTTAAACTTTGTTCGCACATTATAAGGAAGTATGCAGTATGTCATAAAAATTTTAAATATTTTAACCATTTTGCTATAATAAAAAGCTTTCAATAAATACTGGTCCCGGGGACTGTAAAATAATATAAATGAAAAGCAGGTCCAGATCTCTCATGTCAGAGATCACTCAAGATCATTGTTACATAAATTTTTAAAAAAATTTTTCTTTGCATATTCTAATTGACTATTATTCTACAATGGGGCAAAATTTTGTAGTCACATGTTAGTGCGGTGCCAAGAATTCTGTGAAGACTATATTATATGGCTCCTCTAAGACTGTCAATTTTCGGAAGGTAGAATGACTCTCACAAAAAGTCAATAGAGTGCTGAATGGTGAAATCAGATACTGGCAGTTCAACTAGATACTTGCCTTATAGGCAAGTAAGCATTTTCTTAAAAACTGAGACCAATGGTATCTCAACTAATTTATATTTGAGATATAAATACAGTTTTATGGTAATTTTTATTGAATAAACATTTAGAAGTGTTATTATTCAGGAAATCCTTATCAAGGTCTCTTTACAATAATAATATCTAGAATAAATATAAGAATAATTTATTCAAGCTCAGTCTTTGGACTGAACTGCACTTAATGCTCAAGAAAAAACGTCACACTAAGTAAAAGTCTTTTGCTGCACAGTCAACAGAAACAGGAGACCACTGATTATTTACTATCAGGCTAGATAGAAAGGAATCTACTAGAAGTGGAATAAAAAAAGAATTTAATAGCTATGGAAATGATGTTTCTGCACAATTGCTACCTTGACAGCAAACTTTGCCTTAAACAGGAAGATGATTTATCCAAGGCATTAAGATTCATCCTAATAGAATGCTGTAATTATGCAGGTTTTCTGTGACAAAATTCCTTCCATGGACTCCAAAGTTAATTATGTGCCTTTTCCTAGAAGACTGCATTCCCATAATTCTTCTTAGCAGGTGAGACTTCAACTGTACATTTAATGTAAACTGTGGTGACAGTGTCTAGGTTACTAAGAAGTTTCAAAAAGTCCTTGAAAATTAAAGAAAGTAAACAGAACTTAAAACAAAAATTTAAATTCTGAACTTAGCTTCTGTTTTACTAACTGATTACCAATAGCAATTAAACTATGTATGGATAGATATCGGGAAAACATTCAAGCAGTTAAAAAATTTTACTTTGTTGTTTCTCGTGTTTAATTTTACTTAACATAGAACTATCATTTAGGTGACATCGATGTGGCTTATTTAGCTTCATTTCACATATACAGGAAAGCATATATGGAAATCATACTTGCATGTGGAACTGACCTAGAGTTTATATTTAACACTGGTGTTTTGGGGTTTGCTTTTTCTTACTTGAAGGACAGAGCTCACAGAATTGCTTAGTAAGTTGTATATAGGATGTAATGAAATTGTGGAATCCACCGTGACTTAAATTTTTGGGTCTGAGGAAATCAGATGCTCAATAGGGATGATTCAGGAGGACGGGCATGTAGAGGTAGAATTAACAAACCAGTTCTATATATTTGAAATTCAGATGCCTAGAGACTCAAGTAGAGATGGTAAGAAGGAGGAATTTGCTTACAATAGTCAAAAGAGGGGTTGATACTGAAAATGTACATTGAAAATCAGAACCACAAAGAACTTAAAGCCCAAATGGTGAATAGAATAAGTGGCAAGACAGATGAGAAAGGACCTTATGCCTAAGCCAAAGACTGTTAAAAAATTCAAGACCTGGGAAGGTCAGGGCTGTCAGAAAAAGACACTGGGAAAGATAAACTTTTGAGTTACAAAGAGAATGATCTAAAGAATGTGGTGTAAAGAAATGTTTACAGAAAGTTGGAATTATGATTCAAGTGCTGCAGATAGATCAAGTAAGATGGAAACTAAGAACTGCCTTTTGAATTTGTTACAAGGTCATGAGTGACCTTGGTAAAAATGGAGTCAGTGGAGTACTGGAGGATAAAACCTAATTGGAAATGTTCAATAATGATTAGAAAGTAAAGATTGGAGACAGTGAATATACAGGGCTCTGTCTAGAAGTTCTACAATGACAACAGCAAAAAGAGAATCCTCTAGGAATAAGATGAGTGTACAACATGTGCACTTGTGTTTGTTTTAGAACAGAATATTGCTATAGTTTAGACATAGTTGCCCCCAACCTGAAGCCTTCTGTGTGTGGAGGACGGCTAGGTTAGGTCCCTGGTGAGTTCATAGATGACTTGCTGTGGGAGGCGGGGCCTGGCTGCAGCTGAGTCAGTGCAGCAGTGACCTGAGACAATGTCTTCTTGTCTCTGGTTCCATCCTTCTCTAGCTGCTACCTGGCTACTACGAGTTAGGGATAGTCTCCTTTGCGACACTTCTTTGCCATCTTCTTGGAAAAGGGATATATGAGCAGATACGATGGAATTGGACCAGAGCAAGACAAAACCCAGAGAGGAGACATTAAATCCTGTAGCTCCACATCCAGCACCTGTGGAAGTTTGTGGCAAGATGTGCCTTCCAAAGGGCTCGGGTGGCCCCATCACTAAAACATGGTTAGGTGCAGCCTACATGGCCTCTCTCCCAGGGTGGCTCTGGTCACTGCATGGCAGCTTTCCTCAGCAAACATTTAAACAGAGTGGATGAGATATCAAGAAAATGGATATGCAAACTGACTATGAAAATATAGTGGAAGTATTGGGCAGCATTGGGAGCTCACTTAAATGTGTGAGTCAGATATTAGGAAGGGGAAGGTGGAAGAAGATGGGGTTATAAAAAGAAATAAGATGTGTCATGCACATGTACCAAGTACCCACAAACAGGTACAAATAAAAATTTAAAAAACAAAGTGGTTAAAATAGCAAAAAAAAAGCCAGACATGAGATTGGTCAGCAATATCCTGTTACACTGATGTACATCTAGAGTCGGCAGAAAATTGAATTCAATCAGCTTTGGAGCTTTGCCGAGAGGAAAAGAGAAAGAAGACAAAGAATCATGTGCACATGCAACGGTGTTTGTAATAGTCATAGAATCTAATTCTGTGTAAGAAAAGAGGAGAACATAGTGTGAGTGAAGTGAAAATCTAACGATACCCATGCATTGAAGTTCTGAGTAGTTGGATTTGGGGCACTGGAAAGATAAGATGTAAAGAGGGAGTTTATTTTCTCTAAGAAGACTACTTGCAAATAAGATTTTTGGGTGGGTGGTAATTGTTGCATACAACGAGACCTGAAATTCTTTAGAATATATGACTGAGATTAACAGAGGGGAAACATTACTCACAGTGAGCAGGTCAAGAAACTAACAAGTCAGACTATCAGATTTATAGTGCCCATGATATACTCAGAATTGAATTTGCCACGGTTGGGGATAAGAGTAGTATTAAAAAAAAAGATCTCACAAACAGTTCTTGTCATCAGTAAATAAAAGGAAGTGGCTGTCAGGAGTGAAGATGACTGGAACAAGGAGAGACGATAATACAGGAATCAAAGCTAAGCTTTTCATGGAGGATGAAGTAATAGGATCTGGAAGAAGCAACGAGGCAAAATTCATAAAGGAATCCATATGATGCCAATATCAGAAAAATCTGCTGATGAAGCTCGCTTCCAGTTAGAGAAAAATACAAGTCCATTTATAGAACATGGAGGTCCACATGGAAGAGAACCTGGGAAATAACAAGTGCGTTTGCAAAAATACAGAGAAGATCTGGTATTGCAATTTCCAAGAGAATTCTGAGTCACTAGATCAAAGGTCTCTCTTTTATGGAAAATGGCGTGCTTCTGTGGAAAGGAGGTTTTAAAATGTTCTGTTAGCAAAATTCACGCTTTTCTATGACTGTACTCTGAGGTACAGCTAAATATTTAGTGAAGGTAGTGGGGAAGAAGTAGGTGACCCTGGAAAGCAGTGGAAAGGCAATGAAGAATTCATTATTTTAGAAAACAATTGATTTGTACTTATACAAAACAGTTTCTGCAAAAATTTGAAGAGTAAAATAAAAATAGATTCATTATTTCAAAATCTAATATGTGGTTTAAAAATGTTCCTAAGAATAATTTCTGACAGTTCTCTACACAGTCTGCCTCTCTTTCAACTGAATGACAAACTACAAGTCTAAAAGCATGTCCAGTGTTCTGCACCAATCTGCAGAAAGAGTTCTAACACTGGATAGATCATTACAAATGAGGTGCAGGCTATCAGTCACCTGGTTTTTCTCTTCCTAAAAAAAACTCTGAGCCTATTATTCAAGAGGTAAAATTTCCATTTCCATTATTGTCTCTCTGCTTGCAGGTCTATGGTTCTCAGAATACAAGATATGCAGGAGAAGGATGTGCCCCGTTGAGAGAAACAGCATTCTCTCCACTTTTTAGGAACAGTATGGAAAAGTAACTATACACTGTACACAGGGCTTCAAGTGGAGTCTTCCAAACTTTATTCTACCACCCATATTAGAAACCCTATACTTCTTTTTTACATAATTTTACTAAATATAATAATTTATTCATCTGTTCAATAACTTTAAAATATTTTAGTAGTGCCTATCCTATGCCACACTTGCTGGGTACTTGGAATATACAGCAAACATATTAGTCACAGTTAATTTACAGAAATATCCACAACAAACAGAGCAAATAAATAATTTGAAACTATAGTTAACACACAGAGAACTAGCAGGTAACCTCACAGACTATTGTATCATAAGGTCATAATCTAATTGTAGATGTAGGAAACTGAAACTGAAGCTTATAGACTGTCTTAGTCTTTTTAGGCTGCTGTAACAAATTAGCAGAGACTTGGGGTGGCTTATAAATTACAGAAATTTATTTCTCACAGTCCTCAAGGTTGAGAAGGCCAAAATCAAAGCACCAGAAGCTTTGTTATCTGCTAAGTCCCTACATCCCGTTTCATGGACCTCAGCCTTCTCATGGCGTCCTCACACGGCAAAAGGGGCATACGAGCTCCCTTCAGCCTATTTCAAAAGGACTCTCGTCCCTTTTATGTGGACTTAGAGCCTTATAACTACACTTCCTTCCAACAGTCCCACTTAATATCATCACATTGGGTGTAAGGATTTCAACACAGGAATTTGGATGGATACATTCAGTCTACTACTACATATTACTCATAGATTATTTTCTTTTGCAAATGGAAAAATGTGTATTTACAGTGGAGAAATCTAATGGACACTACCCTGTGAATGCAAAAAGTTATCATCATCAAATACGAGACAGCTGTTGTGATGCACTGAGAATATACAATATTCCTTTTGGTGTATTGCTGTAAAAAAGAATAAACAAAAATTAATCATCAGACAATTATTGGAAAGAAATGACAGCAGCAAAGAACTGGTTTGGCTTTTGCAAAAACGTCTGTGTCATTAATGACCAAGAAGGGTTTCAGATAAAGGGAACTCAAAGAGATATGACATTAAATGTTACTATGAGATTTGGGAATTTTAGATGGAAAAATTAAATTGCTATAAAGAACATGGAACCAATAAGTGAAGTTTGATCATGGAGCATGTATTAAGTGAAAGCATTTTATTGATATTAATTTTCCTTACTTTATAATTGCACCATAGCTATGTATGAGAATGAGCATATTCTAAAGAGATATATGCCGAGTTATTATGAGTAAAGGATTGTAGTGTCTGTAGCTTACCTGACATGGTTTAACAGAGATATAGGCAGACGGAAAGATGGACATGAAGACAGAGAGAGAATAGTCAAATAGATATAAATCATGACAATACTTACTTGTTGCAGTTCTAGAGGGAGGTTGACCATGTGGTCAAAGGCCTATTCTTGCAACTGTCCTGTTGTTTAAAAACTTTTCTACATAAAAGCAGAAGTAGTTTACTTTTACTCCTGATAGATAGAAGAATGGATATTACCTATAAGGAGATTATTCCAGGCAAGAAGAGGGGGACATGCCAAGGCTTGAGGCATGAAAGAGAAAATAAAAGGTCATTTACCTCGGCTGAACTAAGGAGGGCTCCCTCGGGTCACAGAGACCCTCTGGCTATGAAGAAGGTAATCACCATGCCTCTACAGCCGCAAGGAAACGTGTTCTGATACCAGATGTGTAAGATCAGAAGACTATCGTGGGCTTCAGAGCAGACGGGCATCCAAGGCGAGACCTTAACTGTACCCGTGAGAACTGAGCAGACACTTCTGAAATTCTGATTCACAGAAGCTATGAGATAATAAATGATATTATTTTAAATTGTTATGTGGGTGATAATTTGCTACCCAGCGATAGCAAGCAAATGCGGTATGTTAATGTGATATATAAAATGGTTCTTTAGAATAATCTTGGAAAAGAAAAGCTGAAGGACTCTGAGTACTTCATTTTAAAACTTACCATGAAGGTTTAGTAATCAAGAAAGTGAAATTTTGTCATAAATATAGACAAATAGATCATTGAAACAAAATACAAAATCTAGAAATACTTCTCTAAATAGTCAACTAATTTTAATAGTCATCAGGGCAACTTAATAAGGAAAGAAGAATTTTCAAGAAATAGTATCATAAAAATTAAATAAACAAATAGAAAAATAACCAGCCTCAAAACTCATCTCGCAACATGTGCGAAAATTAATTCAAGATGAATCATAGTCCTAATTTAAGAATTAAACTTATACAACTTCCAGAAGAAATCTTGTAGAAGAGATATTCACAATAGGCAAAGATTTCTTAGATGTAAATAGAACTAAATATGAAAATTTAATAAATTGAAATTTATCAAATGAAATCTTCTTATTAAAAGAATCAATTAAGAAAACTAAAAGGCAAGTTATTACCTAAGAAAAAAATGCCAGTATGTATGTTTAACCAACGCATAAGTATCACAAAGAAAAAATTAGGGGAAACAACTAGTTTATAAATCAGGAAAATTGACATACATGGAAGGCAACTGAATGGCTAGTAGATAATAAATGATCAATACTACTGTCTATCAAGGTATTGCAAAGGAATAGCTAGCACTTCACAACAATTAGAAAGGCTGAAATCTTGAAGACCTAACAACAGTGATTGGAAAATACCTGGAACAGTATCATTCACTTTTCAGTAAACAGTCACAACAGAATTATTTTAAGTCTTAACTCACTTTAAATACTATCCTCAAAAATATTTCAGGAGTCCACTATTTACCAAAAATGAGGTGCATATAAACACACAAGTGGAATCCTTTAGATTCGATCCCCAGTGTTCTGTATAGCTCAAATTACTGTGGAGTGCAAAAAGCATCTTGTGTAAGACTTTAAAAATACAAATGACACAGTAGCTGTGTTCATTTTATCCTCAGAAGGTTGCTGCTAGACACCGGGCATCGCAGCAGCTTACATATGCTGCCATTATCTGCCATTGCCTTACCATTTGGTGCAGCCACCTTGCCAAACATGGCTCCAAATGATTGCACCTGATGAATCCCTTCCTTTTACTGGTCGGGGATGTGTAGTTAGCTTTTTAGAGAAAGATGTCATCTGTCCTTGGGGGTTTCTGCTTATACTTGCAGACTAACTTTTGTTCTTGACCCATTGCCTAACCTATTTCTCACCAACTCTCCCTTCTCAACTTCCTACCCTTCAGACCCCAGACTCAGAAAAACAGTAACAGTATCACAGAAATTGTTTATCTAGCTTCGAAAGTTCAGAAGCGTTGGTTCCCACTTATTACACATTATTTCTGTGATTCTGCTTCCCTGACTGAATCCTGAATTATACATTCAGCAGTCCTGCGCCCCAACAATTCCACTCTTAGATATTTGCCCAGGTGGACTGTAAACAGAAATAGCCCTATATAAATTGTCCTAGGATATTTACTCGTAAGAATCACAAAGTGGAAACAAAAACTGTGCATCAGGTAGGCAAAATACTTACCTACGTGTGGATGGATCTTAAAATCATTACATCGGGTGAAAGGAGACAGAAGCTACAGACATACTCTGTGGTTCCACTTGTATACACTAAATCCAAATACAGACAAGAATTGACTTATCGTGAAAGAAACAAAAAATATTTCCACTCTCGGAGGTCGCAAATGTACTGGAATGAGGCACAAAGAACACTCCGGGCTATGGGGCTATCTGTTTGTTTTGTGGTACTGGGGACTGAACCTGGCACTTCTGTGTAAGCACCAGTTTTTATGGAAGTGTTTTCTGTTTCGATTGGAGTGGCAGCCTCACACTGATATATTTGTCAGAACTTGTTGAACACACATTAATCCATTCATATTTTACTGGAATGCAAATTTCACCTCAATAAAAATGTGACCATGAACGTGATAAAATATTACGTGTTCTATACTTTAGATTTATAAAATTTTTAAGAAAATGTAACTGAAGGAAAAATTATTCAGCTTGGGAAGATTAGGAAAAGTTAGTGGGAAGGGAATGAACAGTCATTGTGCTGGCAAACAAACTGGGGAAAATTCAAAGGGGTTAGCTTGACAAAAATAAAAATAAACAGAATGACTAGTGTGTTGATTAAGAGAAGGTGTCCTGCTGAACAGTAGTGACCTCAGCACCGTTATAATATGCTCTGCGGCACACGCTGGACTAGAGTGAATATACCTAGAAAGTTAAGTAGAAGCAGGTTATAAGTAATTAGAAACATCAGGGCCTTGAAAATCCATAATGGAAGATAAAAGAATGTCTGTCTCAAGCTTGAGAATACAACAGGACACTAACAAACATCAAACTGGTGTAACAGTATGTGGCTATTGAGGATCATGAAAGCGAATGAACAGGTAATAAACATGCACACTGGCAAAGCCTCTAGTAGGAGTCAATTTGGGGTATTATGTGAACATGTAGGACCTTTGACTAACTTGGACTCCTAGGAGTCATTTTTCAGAGGAGTCTATCTAAGTTTGAATAATAGGTGTCTGGAATAAAAGAAAATCAGTTCTGCGCTATGACTCCTCAAAAAATCAGAGACATTTCAAACAGAGTGGAAATAGGCAAGTTCCAGATATTTACAGTCCAGAACTTAATGTACTGCTCAAAACTTTTGGCTAGAAAATTCCCCTATTAATTAAGCTAATTAAAAATCCACTTTATCTTTAATACATAGCAGAAATGCCAGTTGATTTATGATCCTTTCTTGCTAATGGATTAATGACCAAGGCATATGAGCATCCAATTTACTGAATTAGGCTGTAAATATATTACTCATGGACATAAAATGTAGTTTCTCTGTGTATTTTCTATTAGCTTAAAAGTTAACTTTCTAGCAGAGAGCAAAATCTTCTAAAATATGGCCTAATTCAGTGATTGATTTTAGTTTTTAATTTATCTTTTGAAGAGACAAAACTGTTATCTCTGTTTGCACCTCACCCTCACTAGAGCTTAACTGAATATTAAAAAGTCCATTAATCAAAGCAAGAGTATAACAATCAGTGGAGAGGGTCTAGGCACAGCTAACACTTTTTGACACTTGATATGAAATTGAAGGCCTATTAGGCAGAGGTGGGATGGATTTATAAACATGTCTGCTTTAGTTTTAGTTGCATTTTTTGCTTGAAAAACGGATCAATTTTTAAATGTACACCAAATATTAATTTGATAATGATTTCAACTATTTGGCATTGTGTAGACACATGCATGTTTTATGTACTGAAAACTACTGTACCTGTTCTTCTCAATATTGTTGGTGATAATATTTGTTTGTACTTAAGACCATACTTTTCACCAGAGAAGAATCTTGATGAGAAAAAAGTTCTTGTTGCTGCTAAATTATGTGGCACATAGCAAATGTTGAATTAATGAATTACATTTAAGAAGTGAAAATAAGATTATCAGCAATGAAAAAAAATTTCCAGGTTGGTACACGAGACGCTTCCCCAATGTATTGGCTCAATATATATTGGTTGGTTTGATATATAAAAAAAAAGTAGGACAAACAATTAGGGCTAGAGCAGTTATACAATAAAGTTGAATTATCAGCCAGCTTGGACAGAAAATTTAAAATAAAAACTGGTGAACAGCTGACATAGCCCTCTTCTTTAGGTTTCTAAGACTTTTCTAGGTAGGTTGTTAGTCTACTCTCTTAAGGTTTTTTGTTTGTTTGTTTGTTTAAGATCAACTTGTTAGTCTACTCTTTAAAGGTTTTTTTTGTTTTTTGTTTTTTTTTAGTTTTTCTTTGCATTTTGTTTCATTGCTTTATGATGTGCCACATGTTCTCCTTTTTATTGGCAAGCCGCATTTACAGTGTTTGCCTATTTTCTATCCAATCACACTTCAGTGCATCATTTCTAGGCTTGTATGGCACAATGAAAGGCAATTTATATAATAGAGACATGGCTCTGTGGTACCATAGCAGTCCTTAAATTCTAATTATTACGAAAGGAGGTGGGATATCAGATGGAACTAGGAAGCACAAGTATATGACAAAAATAATCATCAAAAAAATGAGTAATTAAGATGGGAAATAAAATTTAGTCCTTTGTAAACTTACAGTGTTTACACTATAAGCAGTAAAGACAAAAGAATGCACCATTAAAACAAAAGAGTTATGATTACTATATAGATTTGTCCAGAACCCAAATCATTTGGTCTATCTTCACATTTAAGAAAAACACATTGTCTGTGTCTCCGTAACTCACCGAAGTTTGACTAAAGTTTTGATTGATTTTTCTAAATTCCTGACTGAAATAGCAGGATGTTTTGAACTCCGGTGGACACGCCCTGAAAGAGCAAAGAACTGAAAAGAAAATGAAAATGCCTCTTGAAGAAAATATAGCCTGGTGAGAATGAGGCAGTGACCAGCCAACACCCTAGCTAAATGGTGTGTGAAAAAGTCCCAGACCAGCGCGATGAGAATCACAGGTGCGTTTGATCAACATTCACCTATAGAAATGACAGTAAAGAGAAACTTCAGCAACAAATGTCCTGAAAACAGCAAGAGGAAGGTGTGTGAGGAAAGAAAGAAATTAAACAAAATAGTAGTGTTTAAAAGCAGAGTGGGAAAAATTCCTGACATTTTTAAAAAGAAATGGAAAGTTCAAATAGGATGGAGTATGCCATCTCACACAGCAACTCCGTTGGTCAGCAGCCAGCTAGTTTTTCTGGCCAGATTTATTTATTTAGTATTCATTCATTCATTCATTCATGCATTCATTCATTCATACCAGGGATTGCTTTTTTCTTCACTTGGTCCTAGGTCTCATGTAAGTGATCTTCAGATTCTGCATCTTTCTGGTTCTGTCCCGTTTGAGACAGAATGCCAGTTTCTGACCAGTTCATCTTAATTTCACGTATTCCTTTTCTAAAATCTGGCTGTCTAGATGCATTTTTTCCACAAGTAATCTCTATCCATGGCAGCCTTGCTTGTGGCGCAGATCTTTCTTATTCTGTCCTATCTTGGGACGCTTTGTCTGAACAAATTATTACCCAATAAATTATATGACTCGCTTGTTTGATGCTTGATATTTACAACATTTGGATTTGAGGAATCGGTGGGGTAATAGAGCAGCATCATAATAGTTCAGGAGACTTTTTTTTTTTAATCTTGAAAATATCTGTCACTTCCTTTTTCTGTGAGGCAAGTTGTGGAGCTGAATTACAGCAATCACACTCTTGGGCAGGCGGATCACAGTTTGTGACCTGCTGTCGAGTAGTCCGCGTCATAAAGTGGCTGCTCCCGTGTATTTCAGATTGGCTGTGAACAGCGCGATGTCAGGTCTTCCCTTCCATAGCTTCTGTTTTTGGAATTCTAAAATGTTTAGTTATTAATTAAAACAATTACCTTGAGTAGAGGAAACAGATAAAACTCAAGGGGCTAAAAAGATGAAATAAAATCTTGGATCAATCCGAAAAATATGGGAGCAACGCTCTACATTATTATATGACCAGACATCTTCAGACCTAGCTTGAAGCAGGAGAACGAAGCTGAGATCATCACATTAGTGTTTGGGTGGAAGTGGGGTGAAGGGGACCTGCTGCATCAGAGATCGTAGAAACAAGACCTCAAAGAAGCCTGGTATGGAAGATCCTCAGGATTTTTTTTTTTTTGGTTTTTTTTTTTAATTTTTACTTTTTTCTGTCTAAATGTCTGTCCTATTCAGGTAGCAGACTAGGGCTGGGGTCAACTTGAAAAGTCGTTCAGTCATAGAGACCTGGGGCACAGCGCAGAACACAGGGCCCGAGATGACTGCAAGTACATGGAATGAATTAGAAAAGTGCCATTCTTGATTTTTCATCTACATCCGGTAGGAAACTAAGAGAATCTTCCATAGGACAGCTTAAATCTGATGTCAGGTCACATGAGTTTCTGATAGGTCAACTGTCCCAAATGCCTAAATTGCATGAGGGATAAGCAGTCTAGGAATTTCAGATGTAAAATAGCCTGACCTTTATCCTTCTGGCCACTGTGAGCCTCTTCACTGGACCATTCCACTCTGCAGAGTATACTTTTTTTTTCTACCTTTAATAAATGCAAATCTTCCCTACCATTTCTGTCTGTCTTGTACAATTCTTTCACGACACCAAGAACCTGGAAAAAATTTCTTTGGGACCCAAAGGTGGGTATTATGGATCTAACTAGAATGCATTTATCTTTGCTGTTATTAGTTGAGAAACTGGCTTTTGTTTGTTTGTTTGTTTTTGTTTTGTTTTTCTGTTTTCTTTTGTTTTGTTTTTAAAGATCATACTAGCATTGGACAACATCTGAGAATGTCCCCTAAATTGGAAATGAAGAACTTTGGCTCACCCTACCCGTGGTGCAAGCTATAGGTTCTTTGTCTTTCATCACAGAAAAAGAATTTTCCAGAAGCATCAGTAATGGGCAGAAAGGTGTATACTAAGTGGAATTTTTAAAGTACACACTCAAAGAAATGGAATCCCAGCCCTCAAGAGGGAGAGACCTGCAACTGGGTATTTGTAGGGACTTGGGGGTGAAAATCTGGAATTTGTGGATGTATAGAAAGGAAGAAAAAACTGGATTCAGAGAAAAAAGCTATGGCCCTTTCTACAGGGGCAGATCCCTTCAGAGGCGACAGCAGTCACAGGAGATAAAGTGGTAGCTAATCCATGAGGGAAAGTCTCGCTTTAGCAGCAAAAGGTATCCTATCCACAGGAGAAAAGGCCTATTTGCAGGTAAAAAGGAATGACCAGAGCTTATTTTATCTTTAAGGACCTTACGAAATTTTTGGTGGGTTTTTGTTTTAAAGCTACAGTTTTCATTAAAAGTACAACTTTAAAGTTATGATATTTTTCTTTTATGCTTTCTATCTTTAATTATTTTATCCTATCTCCATATCATAGGTAGATGACAGAAAGGAGTTTGATAAAAGGGAAACCCTCACAGAATGTAGAGTGAGAAATGTTATGTATGAACAGTCAAGGTAAAGTAATATTTTAAATACTGGAAAAAATCTGCCAATTTAGAATTATATACTCAATCACCTTCTTTTTGAAAGATATATTGAACTTCTTTTTGAATTGACATATTTTCAGTTATGAAAAAGTCAAAATAATTCATATCCAGTAGAGCTACACTATCAAATATTAAGAAATCCCTTCATGCAGGAGGATAATGGCAACAGATGGAAATACAGATGTATACAAAATAATGGAGGGAACTAGAAATGGAGCAACGTGGATAAATTTTGAAGGATTATTTCCCATGGTTGGGATGTCTTCAAAAGATTATTGACTTAACAAAAATAATAACATGATTTTATGACATATATAAAAGTAAAATAAATAATAACAATAGCACAAAGGACATGGATGAAGAAATTGAAATAGCAAAGTTTTTATCCTACAGAAGTTGTATAACATCATTTGAAGATAGACTAGGGCAGATGTTACTATAGTCAAAAAGTGATATTAAAATAACCAATAGGTTTAAGTCAATAAAAGTGATGAAATGGAATTATATATATGAAAAAAAGATCAAAGAAGGAATATGGGAAAGAAACCAACAGATAGAATTAAATTTAATAATGTCAGTATTCATGTTAAAATGATGTAAATATCCAAGCCGAAATGCAGGGATTGCTTCATTGGATTTAAAAAGAAGGACCTGACTAGAACCACCTTCAAAATATAAAATAACCTAAAGGTAAAAGATGGCCACTATCGCTAATTCTATTTAACATTATCCTGAAGAGTCTATCGATTTGCTGTCAAGTATTTAATCAAAAAACATAATAGAGGGCAAGCAAGAACTAGCAAAGGTGTTCCACATTAAATAAAAATTAAAACTACAGTAGTATCTACATAAATGTTAATGGGTTTAAAACTGCAAAAGATTGATCACACCAAATGTGGATAATGCTATGGAGAAACTAGAACCTTTACACATTTGTTATTGGAATGTAAAATGTACTACCAATTTTGAAGACAAGTTTACAATGTCTTAAAATACTATATGTACATATGATGCAGCTGTCCCACTTGGAAATGCTTATCCATAAGAAACAAAGCATAGCCATACAAAGGCTAGTGTATGAATATTTATAGCAGCTTGATTTGTATCTTGAAAAAGCACCAGAAACAACCTGTCTTAGTAAGTTCTAGAGTTAATGGTTTGCAAGAGAGCAGATTTTATACAGGACATTCACAAGTTACAGCATTCACCCACTAGCCAAATACAAGAGAGTCCAAAACGTCTGTCTGCACACTGAAGACCCGAAAGATCCAATCGAGGGCTGGGAGCCCACAGCACTGTCCCGTGTTAGTCCATGTCAGTGCTAAAAGGCTGAAGAATCTACACTGGAGCCAGGATACGATGCTCATGGCACAGATGAAGATCAGAGCTCCCTCAAAGAGAACAGCAGCCATTGTCAACAAGGACCCAAGCTCCTCTGATGACAAGAACAGCTGAGTTCCTTCAGGGAAACCTTGAAGAATCAGCAGAGCTTCTCCTGGGGGACAGCGGCCTGCAGTCTTCTCCTCCCGTTCTTCTTTATGGTGTGTCCACTGCAGTCTTCAGGTGGATCTTCTAAGTCCAGAACCACACTGACTCAGTTCAGCTGGGCGCCCCTGCCCAAGTTGACCGTAACCAGTCCACCACACAACCCAAATGTGACCAACAGAGATATGAGTGAAGAAACTGTGATATATCTGTGTGATAAAATACCACTCGGCAATAAAAGAAATGAACAAATTTCATGTATCGACAAAATGGATGATTTTCAAAATAATTAGGCTGAGTAAAGACAACAAACAGAACGCACCATACATAGTTTTGTTTACATAAAACTCCTGAAAATAAAAACTAATCCACAGTGAAAGAGGCTACCTAAGGACTGAAATGGTGAATGAAGCAGGAAGAAAAGTCGACAGAAAGGTTATCAGGCAAACTCTAAGGGGAGGTATATGTTTACTGACTGTAGTGTTCACATCTCGGGTATAAACAGACCAAATCATACACTTTAAACATACCCAATTTTTAAATTGTAATTATACGCCAATGAAGTGTTAGAATCAATGTATTTATAACTTTTCTTTCTCATAGCCTCAAGTGGTAAAATATTTGGCATAAACTTTCTGTATCCTTTGTTAAACAAGCCGATGGTTTCAAAAGGCCTGCATTCTGGTGAGATAAAAATCTGTATATTTTGGGATGAAAGTTCTTTCGTTGGATGTAGAATAGCCTGAAATTTAATAGATGTGCTGAAAAATGTTCTTGGCCCAAATGTAGTCTTCAAAAAGTTATGTAAAATATACAGTGATGTGGTTTCAGAAATTACCTAAGAAAAATGTGTGTAAAGAAATACCACGGGCAACATTTCAACTAACAATTATGGAGTTTTAATTAGTCTGCAAGCTTCCAAAATTCCCTGTAGGTAAAATGTAATAGCAACAGATGGAAGAAAATCTGGAAATCACAGTAGCGGGCACAGCATCTTAAAATGTTGATATCTTCCTAGAAAAATTTTAACAAAGTTTTATATTTAAGCACTCTGGTCCAATGTACATATTTAAAATATTTTGCACTGATAGTATAAATGTGGATTTCTAAGAAACCTAAGTCAATTTTCTTTCTGATTTTTCAAGAAAGGGTATCTTTGTAGATTTGGTATCTTTCATGATGATGGATATTTTTCAATGTGAAAATTTTCTTTCTTTTGGTTTATCATTTAATCAAAAGTATTAAAAGACTTCAACATTTCTAAATCAGACCTCCATCTCTTGTGAATTGGTCTAAACCTAGTGAGTAATTGAAATTGTCTGACTTTTTATAAGGCATGCAATATAATTATTCTGAAGCTCGATTGATTTGGTTTGTTTCATTCATTCACTCATATATTCTTACAATATTTTAAGTATTTAGTATATACTAAACAATAGAATAGACACTAAACATTTAAAGTCAAATAAGGTCCAGAAATGTAGTGGAACCAGAGAATCTGCTGTCCAGCGTAAAAACAGGAACTGTGCATGGAAAATACGCATGAGAGGGTACTATGATAAAATTCATGCACAAGGTAATAGGAAAACACAGACAAATATACCGATCCCTGAACAAGAATAAGCTCAGTGGTGTGTGTAAAGAAATGATGTGAGGAGAGTGAAGCAAGGAAGAAGTAGCATGAGATGCATTACGCACAATTCCTGAATTGAGTGAACAGTGACAATATGAAATCTGAATGACCTTGTGTTAATTTTTCTTTATTGCTTATTAACAAGCTATTGAATCAATTGCATGGAACTTCTGATAATACACAAATAAAGTTAAGACATCTGCCTAGACCCCCTGGGCAAATCTTTGCTGACAAAACAACCTGAGATACGATGTGTCTAAGGTTTGGTTGTGTGGGGCAGGTGAGGGCATAACAACTTGGTTAGTAACTAACTACTACGACCTAGTGGCTATAGAGTTTCCTTTTGGGGTGATAAAAATGCTCTAAAAGTATTGGTGTGATCATTATACAACTCTGTGAACAAATTAAAAAACACTAGATATATTCTTTTAGTGGATGCATTTTATGATATATGATATACATGTCAATAAAGGTTATTTTAAAACATGATATGTTTGAATGATGAAATAAATATGCAATATCATTCAGAGTAGAGAATATTCTGGAATTCCTTATCTAATATTGCTTTCAATAAATCCCAATTTGATTCCATAACTTTCTCTTCAATGAAGTCTTAGATTATGGGATTTGTAGTCAGAGGAAACTATGTTTGTTTCCTAATATTGACCCTGGAATTGGGTTAAACCTCTACCTCCTTCAGCGTGGTCATCTGCACTCTGTCATGAGTACAGCATGTCCACGTCGTGTGGTCCTTGAAGAAATAAACAACGTAATATCGGGCAACTCCAGTAGAGGTTACTTAAAACTCAGTGAGTAGTGAGGTTATACACTTATAGAAGTCAATACTCTACATCCTGGCCCAATAACATTTGCTGTGATGTAGTATTTTACAGTCTAAATAAACTAGATATGAGCTTGAGAATCTTTTTCTTTAGTAGAAGTCTAAGGAGTTAAATGTTTTAAGGGGATATTTGGAATCTTATATGAAACATGCAGAGCTCCACATCTGTGCTGACCTAGAACAGCAACTTTAACCAGATTCCCTGCATCTGCCGAAGATCAGTAGTGAGACTTGTGAAGAAGTGCCTGGCTATGTGGTTCTGACTCGGATGAAGTCAGTACCAAAAAGCAAGGTAATGTCACATCAGATATAGTCATCTGGATTCATCCTTGCCTGGTGCTTGTTGGGGTGGCAGGTCTGCCTCCCCATACCTAGAGAGCAGCAAGAGAAGCGATTTGGGGAACAAAAGAAATTTCTGCAACCAGAGTCACTTTTCTATAATGTATTCAGAGGGTGCAAATTTAACTTGCACTGCAAACTGGATATTAAATTAAAATCAAATTCCTTCATCTTTTTTGTTTAGATCATCTCTTCTATGTAATTTCCCAACCTGTATTTTGCAGGGAAAAGATAACTAAGCGTCTGATTTTGTTTACATTTCTAGTAATTTAAATAATGATATGGTTAAGGTATTGTTAGGCTTTCTTGGATTTGTTGAGTTCTTCAGGTAGCCTTTTTCTCCCCTTGCCTCTCTCTGGGTGACATCCAAGAGCATGAGTGGAGAGATGTGTGATTCATCAGATCACTAAAGAAGGAATTATTTGGGGTCTTTGGCACAGAATTCTGTAGTGTTTAGTGTGATAGTCAGATATTTTCTGAACTCAAGATTTGTATGTCTAAGAATTTATGTGACATTTTATTAGGCTAATATATATTAGGAACTAAAATGTCCAAAACAGAACTCAAGGTTTATTGCTCTCCACAGTTTTCCTATTCATATAAATTGTTCCATCATCATCCGGTTTCTCATACCAAAACCCCAGGAGTTCCCTCAGCCTCCCACATCTAATGATCAGCACAGCCTTTCAGTTCTTCCAGAAATATGCCCTGAAACTATACTCTTCTCTCCACCTTTCTTACCATTATTCTGGTCCAAGTTACATCATCTTTTGCCTAGGCCCTGAAGTAGTTTTTTTTTTTTTTTTTGGTATTTTTTAATTCCATTCTTCACTTGCCATCCAGATCGATTCTAAAAATGCCAATCAAATTTGTACACTCAAAACCAAAAATGACTCACATTGTATGCAGAATGAATGTCTTGTCTAATAACATGAAAACTCAAGTTAGCTTGTCCTGCAGTCTATGCAAGATCCAACAAGATCCAACTTACTGTTCTATGTTTCTGGAATATGCCTCTTCGGCTCTTAACAGGCTGAACAACTACTTCATTAGAGGGGGGCTTCTGACCACATTGTCAAGAACAGAGAGAATTCAGTTCCCTGCTTTCTATTGCATCAGCTTCTTTGTCTCATATCACTTATTGCAATTTATGATTATGCTATTAAGCAATGTGTTTGTATATTTTACCAGTAGTTTGTTACTTTCCCCCTTTACTATAACCTCTGTGGAGGCAGGGACTCACCTGCCCAGTCTCTCCCGTCTTTACACATTAGTATTCACCAAATGGAGTGCATAATTGAATAACTCTATGCTGTAGTTTGGCATGCATTCAACTGTACTTAAAAATGACTTGTCAAGTTATATGATCCCTTCTTTGGTCATGATCCTGTAATTTTAATCATTTTAAACTACTCTTGTTGCTACTACTGATTATTGTGACCTATACCTGCCTTTTAAATAGTTTGCAATATGATAACTGAACTTTCCAAAAGATATCGGGAAGCAGGAATGTGGATTTTCGACTAACTAGCCCTGAGAAGAATTACTGCCATGTTGCTCATGTCTCCTGCTATCATTTAAGATGTTGGTAGCATTTTAAGGGCTAGCAAGGATGACTACCTTGAAGAATCAGCCACTTACAAGGTTGAGATTATTTACATTCACTGAGGAGAAATGTATAGCTCCTCTTCATAAATCGCTACCTTATGTAGAGTGTATAATTTGTCTGTAGACGTGCTATAAACGCTATGCCCAAAGCATAGATGAAACAGAGAATCCAAATATCCTTTGTGTTCTATGACCCTGGGCCATGAAGCGCGACATCATCGCATGGGCCAGGATCATCCAGAATTCTCACTTGTCCTGAGGCCTAAAATGAACTGATGAAATTTAATTTGTTTTGCTGTGAGTACTATTGGCTTAAGCATATTGAATTCATCCAGAAGCTTATCTCAGAAAGCCTAGACTTAGCTGCTTCGATATTAACATTTTCCTCCTGTTGTATATCACTGTGAATATTATGAATATCTGCAGAAATTGCTAAAAATTTAACCTGAGATAATTGAAACTTTACATTAGAGTTTAAGACATATGAACACTCAGGCAGTGAAAGAAAATTGAAGACAGTCTTTTCCTTTGGAAGTGTTCTTGCAAAACAATTTTAAGTTACCAATGAGTATTCATCTTCTCCTCTATTAAGAAATCTTCAGAATTAATTTTCACAGCCACTTTTCACCTTTCCACCTTTTGCTGAAACTTCATTCAAAGTCTTGTAAATACGCTAAATTGCTCAAACTAACTAACTGATAGTGAAGAAATTGATGTCCATTAACTCCCAATTCAACATTTAGCACCAGTGTGTCTTTGTGTTATTTAACATTACTGAATCTCTGTTTCTTTCCAGTGTAATGTATGACTACTCATAATTACTATG
Organism: Hystrix cristata; assembly: GCA_004026905.1. NCBI lineage: Eukaryota > Metazoa > Chordata > Mammalia > Rodentia > Hystricidae > Hystrix > Hystrix cristata. The sequence continues at coordinate 114,215 of PVJO010002197.1, read as the reverse complement.
GTATATTGTTCTCTAAGTTTAAGAGAGATCAAGTAAGTAGCTAACGTGAGCTTAGCCCAGTACGTTGAATACATTGTTACTAAATAGTGGGATACTTAATGGATACTTCTATTTAGTTCATTCTTTGTGTCTAACGCATTTGTTTAGCTAATTAATTGTGTACTTGAATAGAAAGCGTGTATTCTCAGTGCTTAGATACCATCATTACTCTTTGACTTATATTCCCTTCATTTTTCTTAATTATTTTTCACTTTAATACTTAGCTAACTATCTCATTGTGATTATATGGATGCAGTTAGGTAAAATAATCATATGATCAATTTATTTTGAATATGCTTATTATTCCATTGGGTATACTAGTATAATAGGAGCAATTTCTTCCCTTTTGTTCATATTTTGGACTTATGATTATAAAGTTTACCTCTATGTATATTGAGAATGAACTTTTCACAGGTTTTTCCAACTCAAGGCAGCATTAGAGCCACTTCTTTCCACATGGCATCCACGTCTCACCATCCTCTCCCCAAAAGAAGGCTAGCGATGTAATTAGTTAGATCCCGTGACAGCTTTTCCCAGGTGAGTAGGATTTCCAGGCTTTCACAGGCAGTTTGAGGGGAGTCTTTCTTCCCTTTCTTCTCATCTACTAATAGGATCTATGTTTTCTTTTGTGTCAGCACTTATCTGGCTTATCAGCTCATAGAAAGCAGCCACAGAAACGTTTCCCAGAAGGGGGAGGCTGTTGGCACAGTCCTGGCTGTCCCGATGCCTCTTCCTCTGGGTCAGAGAGGGGATGTCCACGCTCCGTGCGACTGGTGGAGGAGGAAGGTTGAGTCTGTGGGAGAGACCCAGGTGTGTATGCACAGAGAGCAAGGACCAGAAAACTCCTCTAGCTTGCTTATAAGAGCAGCTCTGCTCTGGAAAAATCCTAGCTTGCCTAGAAACGAAGAAATGTGTGTAGTTATTTCTTCTTGTGCGTAGCATATTTCAAAGGACATTTCTAAGGCAGAAAGAGGTGAATGAAAGGTTTAAGTCATCCACAACCCCTAGCAAAGCAATTCCAGTAACAGTTTGATACATTCAATGCGGTTTTGAAAACAGGATAGTTTATTTGCATTCCCTAAAAATATTCACTGACTCTTTTACTTTGTTGCTGTACATTATTTCCTTTAATTCAACTTAGAAAATGTGTTTGTAGTGCAAAATTTTACTTTAGAAAAGACTCCTAATGGTGAAATAAACACTAGTTCTAAATATAACTTTCATGCTCCTCTGAGGCAGCCGTAATCTCCTCAAGAGCCAGGACACGTAATCTGACCAGTCTTTAATGTCACAGAGACTTGCAGGCTCTATTTTTATAAATTGGGAGACACTGATAGGGTTTCAAATAAATTTCTAAAATTCCATTCCTCTTCTATGTGTTATCACTTCACAGTCTCATGAAGAAAACAGAAAATCAATCTGAATTTTGAAATTAAACTTGAAGAAAACAACAAGTAAAATAACAATAACCCAAATGTTTGACTTGATGTTCCCAGAACTGTTAGTGACACGCTGTGAAAAAGCAATTTTTCAACAGAAATTGCTGGAGAACAAATTACCATTTCAATGAAATCTGATGGCGAAGAGTTTAAGAGCAGAGCCATAGGCTCTGGAGTGAAACAGGACTGGCTTTGGGTCTTAGCGAAGCAAACCCAGACTGGTTACATAATTGCCTGAGTTTCTTTCTGAGAAGAAATGGGGTTAAAGCCCTTCCACATAAAGTTGTTGTAAGAAAGAGACATAAAGTTGCCAAGCTTATGGGACAGTGCCTGGCACCTACTGAGGCTGAAAAATACTAGTGATCTATTAGGTTAAGTGCCTTGCTACTCAGGACTAATCAATAAATAATTTCACAATAAAGTAGGGACAGTACAAAAATATCCCTATTTTCATTTTAACACGTTTCAAAGTTGGCTGCAATATCTTTGAAAGAAAGTTGTCGTTTTAATAAAAGAAGACAGTAATAATATATTCAGGTATTTATTTGGACATATTGCAATATTAAATGGAATTAACAATCTAATTTATTTGCCAGCTTCTCTGAATCATGTAGACTATCCGATTAATCTTCCTGAAGAACAATTACCACCCTGTTACTCTCTTGTTCAGAAATCTTCACAGGTTCCCCATTAGCCACTGAAAGAAGTCCAAATTTCGTATCTTGCTTTTCAAGACCCTCCATAAATCCAGCCTTAATCTATCTTTCAAACATTAATCTTAATTCTTTCTTGTATGACCTTCATTGCTCCAATCAAACCGAATGAAATGATAAATTCCTCAGTTAAAAGTCTTCCTTTATTTGTCTTTGGAAATCTTCTATCTACCATACTACAAATTATGATATGTCACCCTTCGTTGCATTAGTTAGCTTTCTTGTATGGGACACAATGCCCGACAAATGAGTTTCAAGGGTTTGGTCCATGGTGGACTGGCACCAAGGCAGTAATATCATGGCGGAGGGCCACGGTGGGGAAAAGCTGCTTTGCTCAGGGTGGTCAGGAAGCAGAGCATAGGAACAACATGAGTCGGGAAGGTGCAAGGGACCAGATCTAGACCTCCATGCCGCTCCTCCATGAGCCACCCAGATGCACCCAGAAATATGCTTTACTAATCTAGGTATCTCCTAAGCCGACAAAGTTGACAATCAAGCTTACTTGTTATAGCAATCAATAGCAATATCTGTGGTCTCCCATTTTGTCTATTTTATTCTTGGCCCTTTCAAAATTAAAATTTTGTATAGCTATCTCATTTTAAACAGTATTTTGGTGTTCTGAAATGCTAGTGACTCCCAAGCAACCCTAGTGCATACTATTACAATTACTTTATCAAACAGGTAATTATAAATAAGACAACTTCAGAGAAAATGTTCTAATATCACCTCCAATGTAATGTTGATGCCTTCTTCATTTGCCACCTTCCTAATCCAATCTTAAACCATATCATTTCTACCTGAAGATATGTTTGTCACAGACACTGAAATCCCTGCTTAGCCCATTGTGGCAGAGTAGTATTTGTAGTATTTCCTGAATAAAGGCATGAAGTAAAGGGTGCATTGCAGTTCAGGACATAAGCTATTTCTTTGCAAAAGTATAGTATGTCACCATTATGAAGAAAGAGATATAGTCAATATAAATGTTATTTTAAAGACATGATGTTTTTAATCCAGTACACTGTATCTATTTGATTATACTTAACTGTTTCATAAACTTGTTAAAGCATCCTATTAGTAATAGAGTACTTAGGATTTTTCTTTTTTTCATTCAGACATTGAGAATTACCATTACTCTTTCCTGTTTTCAAAGCACATAAATTGCAAGTAGCAACTAACAGATGTTATTGAGAATCTTGTACATGTAGAGCACTTTTTAGGTACCAAACAGATACCATAGTTAAAGCCATAGTTCTCAAAAAATGCATCATAAATGCTGCTTGCACCTTCTTATTCTCATTGTTTTCTTTATGCACTACAATTGGTCTCTGAGGTTAATGATTCTGTTGAAATTACTCCTGTCAAGGCTTTCAATTACAGTATTTTATTCTCACAAAATCATTTAAAAAATTTTAGTTGCATATGTTTGTGATACATAATAAATATATTCATCATGTGGAATAATGGATACTGGATCTTTTTTTTTTTTTTTTTTTGTGGTGCCGGGGATCGAACTCAGGGCCTTGTGCTTGCAAGGCAAGCACTCTAATCACTGAGCTAAATCCCCAGCCCCTGCATACTGAATCTTGATCCTTTTTCCTCTCCCCTCTCCCCTGAGCTGTCCTTCCCCAGCACCAGATCACCTTCCCCTTCTCTACAAAGTCTATTTCCATGTTTGCTCTTGTCTGTCTTTTATTTTGATCTTTAAATTATTACACTTCCAGTTCCTCATATAAAAGAAAACATGTGATATTTAACCTTTTGTGTCTGACTTATTTCACTAAAGCATTATGGACTCCAGTTACATCCATTTTTCTAAAAATGACTCAAATCTATCATTTTATGTGGCTGAATAGTACTCTAATGTGTATAAACACCATATTTTCTTTATCCATGCACATGTGGATGGGCAGACAGGCTGTTTCCAATTCCAGTTATTATGAGTTTTGCTGCTGTAAACATGGGTGTACATAGATCATCGTAATATAATACACATTAACTCTTTCAGGAAGACACCCAGAAGAGCCACAGCTTAGCCAAACAGAATTTCTGTTTTCAAATTTTTGAAGAACAGCTACATGGTTGCGATAGTGTGCGTTTTGTAGAAAGGTTTCTTTTTCCCCACAACCTCACCAGTATTTGTTGTTTTTATGAGATCCCGATGATAGTCATTCTTTCTGGAGTAAGATGGAATTTCAGTGCTGCTTTTATTTGCATTGCTTCAATGACCAATAATGCTGAACATTTTTGCCTATTAGCCATTTGTACTTCTTCCTTTTGTCCATTTTTTGATTGTGTCTTTTATCTTGGGGATCTAATTTTGTTCAGTTCTTTATGTATTCCAATACTAGTCTTTTGTCAGAGGGATAGCTGGCAATTTTTTTTTCCATTTTGTAAGTCGTCTCTTTATTCTAATGGTTGTTTCCTTTGTTGTGCAGAAGCTTTTAAATTCAATATAAACCCATATGTTGGTTTTTGGTGCTATTTCTTGTGCAAATGGGCTTCTGTTCAGAAAGTCCTTGCTGTATCTGTCATCAAGAGTTTTACCTATTTTATCTTCCAGCAAATTCTGTGTTTCTGTCATAAAATCTAGGTCTTTGATTCATTTTTATTTGATCTTAGTACATGGTGGGGGTTGTTTCTGCATCTTTTATTCTGTTCCAGTGATCTGTATGTCCATTTTTATGTAAGTATCATGCTGTTTTTATCATCTTAGTTTTGTAATATAATTTAAAATCAGAGATTGCCTTGCTTATTGCTTTGCCCTTGGATTACTTTGAATATTCTAGGTTTATACTGGTTCTATATGAATGTTAAGATTTTTTTTTCTTTAGTTCTGTGAAAATGCTGTTGGTATTTTTATTGGGTTGTATTAAATCTATACATCGTTTTTGGTAATATGTTCATTTTGACACTACTGGTTTTGCCTCTCCAGAACAGGGGATGTCTTTGGACTTTCTGTTGTACCCTTCAATTTTTTCTTTCAGAGTAGAATATTTTTCATTATTAAAGTCTTTCACTTTCTTGGTTAGGTTAATTCCCAAGTATTTAATTGTTTTTTATAAGCTACTGTGAATGTGATTGCTCTTTCTTGATTTCTTTCTTGGTGTATTCACTGTCATTGTACAGGAACACTTTTGATATGTGTGTATTGATTTTGTATCCTGCTACTTTTCTGAAATTGTTTGTTAGTTCCAAGAGCTTTCAGTGTAGTTTTTTTTTTTTAATTGAGGAAGGGTCTCTTATGTAAAGGAACATGTCATCAGTAATAAAAATAGCTGGACTTTTTCTTTCGCTATATATGTCCTTCATAGTTCTTCCTCTGGCCTGACTTCTCTGGCTGCTTTCAAGTGCAGAAATAGTGAGAGCGAACACCTTCATCTTTTTCCCAGTTTTAGGAACAAGTTTTCACTTTCCCCAATTACTGTTACATTGGCAGGGGCCTCTTATAAATGGTTTTCACCAGTTTGAGATAAGGTTCTTGTGTACTTGTTTTGTCAGAGTTTGTTTCATCATAAATAGATGTTGGATGGTATCAAAGCCATTTCTTCCCATCTGATGAGGTGATCGTGCAATGGTCTTCCTTTGCTTCTGTTTACATGACGTGTTCATTGAGGTACATGTGTTGGACCAGCCCTCCTTCTTTGGGGCAAAGCCACCTTGGTCATGATGTGGGATCTTTTTAAAGATTTGTTGTAGTCTCTTTGGCAGTATATTATTGAGGATTTTAAAAAATCTATGTTCTTTAAAATTGGCCTATTGTTTTCTTTTTTTGTTAATTCTTACCAGATTTTGGTATCTGGGTAATGCTAATTTTCAGTAGTACTGAGTTTGGCAATGCTCTATCTTTTTGAATTTCCTGGAAAAGTTTGAGGATAATAGGCCTTTGATATTCTCTCATGTTCTGGTTGAACTCTGTAGTGAAGTAATCAGGTCCTGAGATACCCTTAGTTGGTAGGTTTTTTTTTTTATTTTTATCACTACCTCTATTTCATTGCCTGTTATTGGTCTATCAGTGTTTTTACAATTTCATGGTTCGATTTTTTTTTTCAAAATGGAGATTGGGAGAAAAACTGGCTTTGCAGAGTGAGTTTGGGCTGAACAAAGAAAAAGAGTAGAAAAATTACATACTGTGTCTAAGAGACGTGGTACAGGCTATCATGAAAGGATATGATAGCTTTGATGGTTCATTTTGGCAGTTCATATATGGCTAGGAATTTCTCCATTCTAGGGTCTCTAATTTATTAGAATATAAGTTTTCAAAGTAGTTTCTTATAGTGCTCTGGATTTCGGTGATGTCCATTGTGATTTTACCTTTTCATTTCTAATTGCATTAATATGAGTTTTTCTTTCATTCTATTGATAAATTTGGCTAACAGTTTATCAATCTTCTTTATCCTTTGACGAACTCTTTGATGCACTGATCTTTGTAAGTTTTAATCTCAATTTTACTAATTTCCACTCTTATCTTTAAAATTTCTTCTTTGTACTAGGTTTGGATTTGGATGCTCTTACTTTTCTAGACCTTGAGATATATTATTAGGTTATATATTAGGGGTGACTCTATTCTTTTAGTGTGTGCATTCACTGCTCTAAATTTCCCTTTTAAGATTGCTTTCATTGTATCCCATAAGTTTGGGTATGCTGTGTCTATTGTACTTGATTCTAGGAAATTTTAATGTCTTTCCTGATTTCTTCTGTGATCTATTGATTTTTCAAGTATGTGTTATTTAATCTCCATGTGTTTGCATATTTTCTTGGTTTCTTTTGCTGTTGAGTTCTACTTTCATTCTGCAATGATTCAATAGTTCGCAGGTGATTATTTTAATTTGTTGTGTTTTTTCAAACATGATTTTTGGCCTAAGATATGGTCTATTTTGGAAAAAGTTCTATGGGATATTGAGAAAAAAAATTGTGAATTCTGTTGTTTTTGTTAGATGAAAGACTCTGTACATATCTGTTAAGTCCATTTGTTCAATGGAATGGGTTAACTCTATTTTTATTATGTTTTTGGTCTAGTTGATTTGTCTGTTTGCACCTCTCACAAAATTTCACCCTCATATCTTTCTTCTTATCTCAGCAACATTTACCATGTCATAGTCAAAAGGATATCTCTTCATTCATCTCTACTCACTACACAGGCTCCTCTAGACATCTTCCATATTCTTTTCCAACTCAGTAAAAATAACTCTCATTATTCAAGTCCTAAGCCTGAAAGTCATCTTTATATTTTCTTTCCCTCACTGCTTGAATTCAAATAGAACTATGATCTGTTAGTTCTTTCAACAAAATATTATCCGAGTCTGTCTCCCCCCATATCCACTGCAATTGTATCAGTGTAATACTCGCTTCCTAGTCATCTTGCAAATTAAACCACTGCTATAATTCTCTGTTAAGTAGTCTCCCATACACCTTCCTTAGCCTTCAGGCATCCATTCTAAAGATAAACAGAGCTTTTCACTTCCAATACTGAAAATTTCTACTAGTATATTTTTGATGTATAATAGTTTGCTAAATCCTTGCCATGGCCTGGGTTCAAAACCTCCACGAAATCCTCCTCAGTAATCTCTTCTATCTCTTTTCTAACAAACTTCTGCAATAAACTAATTTCCTTCACAATAAAGAAGCTTTGACCTTTTTTCTGCACCTAGTTGGGCATATTTCCCTCAGAGTTTGCATATTAGTCAGATTTCAGTTCAAATATTACCTCATCAGGAGATATTTCCATGGAAACCCAATCTTAAGAATTCTTAGTCCTCTGCAGTCATACCATCAGTGTTATTGGATTCACAGCATTTACTACAGTAATGAAACAAGTCTCTGTTTTGGTCGTAGATCACCTTGCTGTTTTATAATTTTTCTCCCTGCCTGTTTAGATTAGAAATCCCCTGGGGGTCAGGAAATTGTGCTCTTGTTAACTTTATATTCTGTAGTCTAAAACAGGGATTAGCAAACCACACCCTGGGCTAATCCAGTCTGATAGCCTTTTTTGTACACAACATGTTATTGAAATACAACCACATATATTCATCTGAATGTTGTCTTTGGTTATGTCCATGCAGCAGTGGCAGAGTTTAATAGTTGATACAAGGTGAAATAGCCTAAAGTCAAATCTACTTAGTAGCTGATCATTTATGGAAGCTGTTTGACAACCTGTGTGCTGACTAAAAATAAAACTTAAAATAAATAAATAAATTTTTTTAAAAAATTGAGGTAGTTGTAAAAAAATTACCATTAAGTAGTAAAAGATATAACACATTTCAGAGTCTGAATTAGTGTTACTAGAAGACAATGAGAGAAGAAGAGAAATCTTCTAGAGATAGCTTGTATAGAATTTTACAAGTGCCCGAGTATTAGGAACAAAAAGAAGAAAGGAAGATGGCTTCAGGATATGAAGTCTGGAGAGTTTAGAGAATACAAGTACCATTAATGCAGATGGATATAAAGAGAAGGATGTAATCTGCAGTGAGGATATTTAATATGATTGTGGACATGTGAACTCCAAGATGCCAACTGTACATTGTTGTACGAATAGCAAGCACACAGTGTTCATAAGCTTAGGAAAGTGTTTGAGACTAGACAGCTGTATTTCAGATTCATATTTGTGTGAACAATAATAATGCTTGAAATTGTGGGATTAGGCGAAGATTCAAGAAGAGTTTTTTTTGTTGTTGGGGAGGCTACTGGGATCGAACTCAGAGCCTTGTGCTTGCTAGGCAAGCGCTCTACTATTTGAGCTAAATCCCCAGTCCCCAAGGAGAAATTTTTTTTTAATGGAAAGTATTCAAGGAAAGGACATTAAGAAATGTATATATATTATAGGATAATATAAGAGACAAGAGAGAAATTTTGGTTATTTAGGAAAAACTATGATAGCTTCCAGAAGAAATGACTTTTGAGTCTTAACTACTCAAAAAAGTTAAAAAGTATATAAGTAGAAGAAAAGTTCTGAATATTCATTTAAAATGATACATATAAATCGTATACATATATGCATATTTAATATAGATTAAAAATTCTGATGACTTATATTTTTCACGATAAAGTTGTGACTTTTATACCAGTTGCACATATAACAGTGACATATACAATACAGAAATTAATTTCTCTTTCATGTGGCAATCTAAACATGAGCATATTAGGGCAGGTAATACAGATGGAGTGGTGGTGAGCACCAGGCTTCTTCTAGCTTGTGCCTCAGTTACTGTAAACATATGTTCTCCGTTTTGTGGAAATGACTGTGCCAACTTCTGCCATCAGGTCCTTATTCCAGACAGCAAGGAATGGAGAAGGAAATACAGGGGACTCCCTCTTTCTCCTTATGTGCACAACATGGATATTACAATTATCAATTATTACTAACATTACACTAGCCAGCAAGTAGTCATAAGATCACTCCAGCTGCAAAGAGAGCTGGAACATGTCTTATTAATGACCATGTGGCCAACAAAAGTACTTGGGTCTATGCTTCACCAAAGAAGCACAGTAGATACTGGGGAGAGCTGGCAGTCTCTGTCATACTGCCTCAATAGAAGATAAAAATTACCCCCAAAACACTGGAAACAAAGGTAAAAATAGACAAATGGGATTATGTCAAACTAAGAAGCTTCTATGCAGCAAGAGAAACAATCATCAGAGTGAAGAGACACTTACACAATGGGAAAAATATTTGGAAACTACTCATCTGACAAAGGATTAACAACCAGAATATATAAGAAACTTGAAAGCTTTAATAACAAAAATTTAGCAATTTGTAGATGGGTAAATCCATTTCTCAAAAGAAGACATAAAATGTGAATAAAATTTCAATGATATAACTTCTAACCCCAGTTAGAATGACCACTACAGAAAAGATAAAAAGTAATAAATACTAGTAAGAATGTGGAGAAAAGGAAATTTTCACACAGACTTGGTGAAGATGTACAGCCATCAGAAGCAATATGCAGGTCTCTCAAAAATCTAAAATTAGATCTATGATATATTCCAGCTATCCTGCTTCTATATACATATCCAAAGGAAACAAAATCAACAAAGAGATATCTGCCTTGCCATGTTTATTATGCACTACTCACAATAGTTAGGATATGGAAGCAAACTAGGTATCATTTAATGGACAAGTAGATAAAAAAAACTGATACATATAAACCATGGAATATCATTTGGCCACAAAGAGGAAAGAAATCATGTAATTTACATTCAAATGGGTGGACCTGGACAGCATTATGTTAAGCGAAATAAGCCAGACACAGAAAGACAAATACTACATATTATCTGTCGTATGTTGTGGCTAAAAACATCAGTCTAAGTATAGACTTTACTGCAGGCTGGCAAGGATTGAGAGAAGTAGACATAAGAGGAAGGTGGACAACAGGTACCAAAACACGGTTGGAGGAATAAAGATTCTATTGCTCCACCACACAGTGAAGTGACTAGAGTTCACGATAACCTATTATATGTCTTATAAAGACCTGGAAAAGAAACACTGAAGACTATAAAGTAAAGAAATGACAATGACAGGGAAATTCTGATTACCTTAATTTGAACAGAGCACACTACATGCATATGTTGAAATACCACACTTTACTCCACTAATATGTAGAATTATTAAATGTTAATAAAAAATTAAAAGTACACCAAATATAAGAAAAATGCCTAAATATAAATATTCATTAACTATAATAAAAGAAATGAAAATTTTAACAATTGTATCACATCGACAGTCATGAGAAAATGTTAACACAATATTGTCTACTATGGCTGAATATATACCCTGATATTCAGATGTCAGAAACTTAATGCCCAATATAGAGAATTGGGAGACAAGGCCAAATGGAAAGACTTTCGGGGGTGATAGTCTTGCTCTCACTTCTTGATTAATTCCGTTAGAGAAAGGTTCCTCAGGAGTGGGTCCACTCTTGTATTCTTGACATTCTACATCCCACCATGTGTTGCCACAGTGAGAAGACCCTTGCCAGATGCAGCATTTTGACCTCAGACTGCCCGGGCTGCAGAGCTGTAAGCCGATACATTTCTGTTCATTATGAATTACCCACTTCCAGGTATTCTGTACAGCAGCACAAAATGGAGCAAAATGCCCCTTATCCTTGTACCTTCATCTGGGATAGCTGGACTGCAGCAATTGCTTCCTGACTTATCCTGTTTGTCATTCACATTGAAACTTCCAGACTGCTTTCAAGTGATCTTTAAGAAAATTTAAATCTATATCAGCTTACTTTTCCTACAAGAAAACAAGTTCAGGATTCTCAACATGCTATGACACTTTATGGATCTTTACCTTTTTCCCTGTCTTTATCAGTCGTCAGGAAAATCTTACTGTTCCCTCAATGGACCTTAATAATTCTCACTTCTGCTGATGCTGTTTGCTTAGCCCAAAGGCTTTGCCCTTGTTTCTCTTGGCAACTGCCTACTCATCTTTGGACTCAGCTCAAGTGTAACATACAAATTCTTTCCAATGTCTCTTTTTCACTACATGTAGGATTGATTTTCCCATCCTTGTCCCTGTTGCAGCCGGTATATAATTTTATTATTAATTTATCACGCATTTTTGTTTTAGTTTTATTTGGATTGGTTTTTTGCTTTGTATTTCTCAGTCGTTAATAAATTAAGCTGTTTGAAACATAGAATTGCATCATTCCTTTCTCAGAGCTATTTTAGGTCCCCCAGAGCCTCTCATAGAACAAGCACTCACACAAGACTCACCTAACAGCATGGCCTGGTAATTCCTGGAAGGAAGTCAAGAGGATCTAGCTTACCTGAAGGCTCACGGGAAAGTTGTCAGACATAAGATGTCCCTGTACTTTGATACTTCAGTGCTGTCTTGGCCTAAGTTTTCATAAAACAAAACAGAAAAAAATTACAATGTTTTTCCTTGTGTGAGTTTTAAGAGGCCTGCTATTATAAGAACTTTTATAATGTCCCAAATTTCGAACTTTTTCTTGGCCATGGCAGAACACTTAAAAGGCGAATTGAGAAATGTTCCAGGGGTTTTTGTCCCAGAAATCTGGTCTCCTCCTTTGATATTCCAAATAGGTTACAGATAGAATCCACTATGACCCAGACTTTCCATCAATTATAATGGAAATTTGCATTAACTTTTTACTTATTACTTTCCTTTCAGAGTCTAGTTGAGGGAGGGACAATGAGGTTAAAATTGACTAAATAAAGATATTCCTAAACCTAATGAGATCACTTTTAACAACAATAAAATAAAAACTAGGAAAGTCATGAAGCAATTACCAGACCAGTCAGAGCATCCTGGAATGTGTAAGGCCAGGTCCTTTGTAGTGAATCTGGGATGATGAGATTTCAATATCTGTCATGACCTTTCTGTCCTTTTGCATTCTCTCTGACTTTATGTATATATTAAGCCTCCCCATGATTAAACTGTTTCTCTGCAGACTGCAGAATGATTAACAAATGTGTGTGACAGAGGAAGGCTGAGAAGGGAGGGGGTCAGAACAGTTCAAATGACAAAGGTCTCCAGTAGTTTATATTTTAATTTCAAGCAAATTGAATTAGAGGGATTCTTTTACTGCTTTTTATTCAAATAGAACATATTTTTTCTTCATGAAGTCACTAGCTTTTATTAAATTAAGGAAAGTGGGTATAACTATCTGTATATTTTGCAACCAATAATTTCCTTTTGGATGACTTGCATCACACATGATTATACATTAACTGAAGTTCATCCCTTAGAACAGAAGCATGATTGCTCTGTTTATTTTTGTATTTATCAGTATTTGCTATGGTCCAGGGACTAGTCAGGAGACCATCCCTATTCCTTTGCTCCTTTGATTTTTCTTTTGAATATTTCCTACTGAAGTTGGGAGAGAACTTCTTTCTCCTCCAGTTGCAAAGCTATATAAAGTCAGCGCTGAGTTCCTGGTGAGCAAATCCTTTACTTTTTGAAGTACTCTGGGTTAAATCTAAAAGCAAAAGGTAGGTGATGAGAAGAAAGCGGGAAAGAAAAGAGGATGGGGACACGAATCTTGAAATACAAAAATCCTGGTGCCCGTCATTCCCTGAGACTCGACGGTTTCACTGCTGTCCTTTTCAGAATTTTCTCATGTGAAGCAGGATTTCCTCTTTTACCTGGAACTACTTTGATTTTGATTTCTGTTCTTTTTAGTTCAGAACGTTTTGACTAATAAGTATTATAGAGTCTTCGACTAAAATAAAATTTAAAATTTTTGTTTTACTCTCTAAAGCAAATATCTTAATTTAGAAATGAATGAAGAATACCCTTGACTTTGTGAATTCCAAACATGCCAGCCACCCTGAGCATACGGCTGATGGGAATGATTATGGGTGAAAGAAGATTAGAGGGAAAATGAAGAACTATTCTACACATAAAACCTTAAACTCCGGTGAATGTGTTAACATTTTGCAACTCCTTATTTAAAATGTAAGCCGTATAAAATGTCTAACTCCTGCTATTTTGCTTTTTCTGTGGGATCTGACAGCGTTGCTGGGATTGTACGAAGAGGCTGAGAGGAAACTTTTGCCTAATGAACGTGTAGCTTTCCTGGACTTGTGTCCAGTCCCTGACATACCAACAGTGATGATGGACCACTACACACTAACGAGCTTGGAAAAAGTTGAAATCTGAAATCTCAGATAGAAATGTTAAAGGTGATCTACTCAGATAAGGGAGAAAAGGTCACAAATTATTCATTCTAGTTATCAAAAATGTCTTTTTGGATTAGTAAAAAAAGAAATCTGTCAGTTGATAGCTCTATTATGTAACTGTACTTTTTACTTTTTAAAATGCAAGTTTTGTTGACTATTCACCATAAGGAAAAACAAATCAATCCCTCTTTTTGTTAAAAAGCAATACCAATTGTATCTAAATCAAGCTATTTTTGTGAGCTTTATTAAGGAATAATTGATAAATAAAAATAGTATATACTCAAGGTATACAATACTCTGTTTGTATAACAAGGTACACAATGTTGTATTTTCATTGTGAAACGATTACAGAACCATTATAATTAACATATCCATGATTTCACATAGTTACTTTTTTATAGTGAGAATACTTAAACTCTATTTTCTTGGCAAATTTGAAGTATATAACATGTTATTTTTAATTATGGGTACCATTGTGGTACATTAGGTCTGCAGAATTTATAACTGAAAATTTTGTAGCCTTTGACTAACGTCGCCTCAATTCTTCCATTCCACCCCCTCCCCAGCCCCTATTAACTACTTGTCTACTTGTCTACTCCTCCTCATTTCTATTCTCTCTTTTTTTTTTTTTTTGATTCTGCGTATAAGTAAGGTTTTGCAGTATTTGTCTTTCTGCATTTGGCTTATTTCACTTAGCATAATGTCTTTCATTTTCATTCATGTTTTTGCAAATTGTACAAATTGTAGGCTTTCCTTCTTTTTAAGACTGGACTATATATGCTTATCCATTCAATCATTAATAACAGAAACTTAAGTTGATTTTATGTTTGAGTATTTTGTATAAGTCAGAAGTTTTTTGTTTGAGGTAATAATTTTATTTCCTTTGTATATATAAACAAAGTTCAAAATTGATTTAAACCAGAACTGTGAACTCATAGAATAAAACTGAGGAGGGATGAAAGCTCCATGATATTGGTACTGGAAATGATTTTCTGGATTGACATCAAAAGTGCAAGCAATAAAAACAAAATGAACAAGTGGGAAATATTGAAATGTTTCTTGCAGAGTGAAGGAAACAATCAACTATATGAAAAGGCAGCTTGTAGAATAAGAGAAAGTATTTGCAAACCATGTACTGATAAGAGGTTAATATCCAAAATATATATGGAACTCACAAAACCAAACAGCAAAAAAATAAATTGCCTGATTAAAATATGACCAAAGGAACTGAACTGACATTTTCTGAAGGAGATATTAAATGGCCAACATGCATATGAGAAAGTATTCAGCATCACAAATCACAATAGAAATGCACAGCAAAAGCACAATGGAAAATTGCCTGCTAAGTTCATTAAGATAAGAGATAATAAGTGTTGTTGAAACAAGGGTGCAAAAAAGGGGGAATTCTGTATACATTGTTGGTGGAAATGTTAATTAGCATAGCCATTAAGGAAAACAGTATGGAAGTTACTTGAAAAATTAAAAATAGAAATGTCATATGATCCTGTACTTTCACATCTGAGTGTGTATCCAAAGAAATAAAATTACCATATGATGTGTTTTGTTTTAATAAGAGATAGCTGGAGGGCATGTTGTCTGATCTTAACTGCCTGATAGAAAACTGAAATGTGAACATTTTTGTGCAATGCAAACATAAGTTATTGATATTTGTTAATAATCTTGACATTATGAATTACTTTAATTTTAATTTATAACATATTCATACCTTTAGTTAGACATTTATACAGAGCATAATTAAGAATGTTTTAACTATTTATCTTTATCCTTGCCATTAGCTATCGAGACTTAAATTTATTTATTCTCTAATTGAGGTACGCGTGTGTGTAATAGCAGTGCATTAATTAACACCACACTACTTTTAGTACATTAGAAAACAAGGCAGATGTGAGTCTCTGCCACTATGTAGGAAACATAACCTGTTTAAGGAGAGCATTCTCATAAAATATTTTCCTGTGGAATAGATTCAAGCAGTCAGTAGGGTGGAGTATTCCTGTGACATACTCTAGTGTAAGCCACCTTGAATAGATTAAAAAAAAACAAAAAAACTTTTCCTATGCCAAAGTCCATGCTATAATGAGTGCTATTGTAGTGGAACTCTGTTTGCTTCTGTAGGATGAACTACACTTCAATAGGAGAAAAAGGCTTCCCTGAAAACCTTCAAGTAATGCCTTGTAAATTGGCCACCTCTTTCCAGTCTGTGGGGCTGTTTTCCTCTAGGAGCTGACTTGCAAATCATTGAGGTCTACAAGTTGTTCTCATCACACACAAAAGACCGTGACCATCCAAATTAGCAATTTTATTCATCAGTAAAAATCAATAAAAGCAGACTGGATGGATACTTATATAAAAAGTCATGATTTTTTTCTTTCTGAGTCATTTCCCCTGAGCCCGTTTCTACTGACAGTCTGTCTCCTCACATTAGTGACAGGAAGAAATAATTAACCGCACGTTGTCACTTGTGATCAGATGACCCGTGCAGTAAAGGCTCAGTGGGGCAGACGAAACCCAGGCTGTCCTGCGTCAGCCCTCCTCCGGGCTGAGGAATCATCTCGGAAACATTCCCACTTTTCATTTCCAAAGTTTATGTGGATGAAAGTGATAATAACCTAGATTTTTGGTCAAATATTTAAGAGACATTCTTTACTCTTAATCATATCCCTGAGAAATAGCCTACTTCACTCTCAGAATATGTCTGAAATGAGTATAACTCTGCATAATTGTTGTTAGGGTAAGAAATTCATAATTGTTAAATGTTACTATGCCTCTTTGTTAAGTACCAATTGTAAGTAGATAAGCAAGACATAGTTTGGGTTCCATGTTCATTTTTTTGGGCAAGTGTTTGGTGAGCACCTTGCCTAGGCCAGAACTTTTTCAAGTAACTGAGAAAATAAAGGTGCTAAAGAGGTAATTCTTCACCTCAAGTTCCTCCTAGTCCAGAAGAAAATAAATTAGAAAATTAATGCTTAGCATGTAGAGTGATGAGATGTATAGGAAAAGAGAAAAGGCTCATAGGAGAAGGACTAGGCAGCGTCAGCATAGAGGGCTGAGAAAAGCTTCCAGGAAGATGAAGGTTTGTTCCAAGTCTTACAGGAGACTTTGGCCCGGCCTAGGTGGAGAGAAACTCAATGTCTCAATTACTCAGGGTGCTATAACAAAAATATCTTTAACTGACAGGCTAATAAATCAATTATTTATTTCTCATAGTTCTAGAAGTAGAGTATTCAAAGTCGAGGCCCCAACAGATTCAGTGTCTTGTGAGGGCCTATTCGTCATAGTACCTGTTTGTGTCCTCACATGGAGGAAGGGACAAAGAAGCTGTCAGGGGTCCATTCACAGGAGCTCTGCATTCGTGATCTAATCACTTACCAAGGGCCCCTTCTCCTGCTGGTATCACCTTGGACATTAGGATTTTAACATGTGAATGTAGAGGTAGAGGGGACAAAAGCATGTAATTCGTAGCAGCCAGTCAAGTAGGTTTGGGGCTATATCATCTTTCAGAAGTGACAAGAGATGTCCAGAGACAGGTAAGGCAGGAAAGCTGCTGAAACGGAGACTGCCGACTGAGAGATTACTGTCAAATTCAAATTCTAAAACACCTCAAAAGTTTCCATGAGAAATTTGAATTGCATCCTGAAGATTGTAGGAAGACAGTAACATTCTCCAGAAGTTTTGTTTTAGAAAGATTACATTGGTGTTAGGATGTGAGGTGACCAAGACGAGAGTTAATAACCAATTAGGAAGAAATAAAGAAGGGAATAAAGATGTCCCTTCATTGTACTTAAAAATTGAAAAGATGGCTGTGTTTCTACCCAGAAATGGAAACAATGAAGAAGAAGAGCTTCTATCTTTGAAAGGCAAAGATGAAGAGAAAGACCAAGATGAAGATGTATATTTCAGTTTCAAAGACATTTACATATAAAGCAAGTGGCAAGCTATAAAGGGAATTGGAACACAAAGAAAATAAGAGGGAAGTAGACAACGGTCATCATGAGTATATGTATTTGGTCTAATTTGTCCTGTGACTTCCCTAACAGAGTCACGCAGTGTTGACTGTTCTCTTGTAGGTTTGCTCTTTTTTAAGACTCACTCAAAGAATTTGTGATTAACCTTGATTGTTAATTGAATTGTCTTGAAAGATGCCTACATTGGTAAAGCATGCTTCTGGGTGTGTCTGGGCGGATTATGGAGGCATGTCTTCGGGTACCATACATGGTCCATGGTTGCTTCCTCTCTGGTAATATTCCTCAGTGTTCTGCTTCCCACCTCCCATGAAATGAGCAACTTCACCCTGCCAGACCTTTCGCTCATGAAGTTTCTGCCTTGGAGCCCGCTGACCATGAACTGAAACCTCTGAAACAATGAGCCAAATTAAACCTCTCTGTCTTTAAATGGCGGGTGTTGGGTATTTTGTTCTGGCAGTAGAAAAGCTGACCAATACAGTATTCATTGAAATAAAAATTTTAAAATATTGTCAGCATTTTATGACTTACAGCTAGATGTCCACCCAAAGCCTCATGTGCTCATAAATAGGGCTTTTGGGAAGTGACTAAAGCATGGACATGTAATACTGGATCATAGTTGTGTGACACTAGTGATTTGTCCACTGAGTGGTTCAGTGTAGTTCTAAGTGTGGATAACGCAATTACTAAAGAGAGAAGACCTGCCCTGTGTGTGGGTAGCACCAACCAATAGGCTGATAGCCTGGATGGAATATGAAATGAAAGAAAGAAGGGTCCCTGTTCCTGTCTGCCCTATAAAGACCGTTTCTACTCTACCATGCTGCCCTGTCTGGAAACTGAAACCTCTACAAACTGTGAGCTAAACTGAATCCTTCCTTCTTTAACTTGTGGATGTAGAGTACTTTGTGTCAGCAATGAAAAAGTAACTAAGACAGATTTTGTTACCAAGAATGGGGTCATTGCTCTGAATACATGAACATGTGGTTCAAAAACCTTTGGAACTGCCTTGCGGGAGGATTTTGGAAAAATTTAGAGATGCCTAGTGAAGAAACAGCTCTAGAATACTGTGAACTCAGCCTGGTGGGAGATTTTGGTCAGAACTTAGAAGACCAGAATGCTGAGAGTAATGCAGCCAGTACAAAACATGCTTAAGAGGTTTCTATTCGGAGGGCGGACTCAGCTGGCAGTCCTGCTCCGGGCCGTTTGTGTTATGCTCTGGCAAAAAATGAGTCTACATTTTGCTCTAGCTCTGAGGCTTTATGGGAGATTGAGATTAAGTTAGTAGAGTAAAATTAATCTGCTGGAAAAAACTTCAAGCAATCTACTGTTGAGATATTGGCATGGCTACTGTTGGGGGCTTTGAGGTAGTTCTACCTTGGGAATCAGTGGTGCTGGGGAAACTGGCTTTCCACAAACCAGAGATTAAACCTAGATCCGTATCTCTCACCACGCACTAAACTAAAATTGAAATGGATCAAAGATTTAAATATTAAAATTGAAACAATCTACACTTAAAATAAAATATGTAAAACTCTTGAAAACCTAGGTGCAGGGAAAGATTTTATGAACAAAACCCCAATTCTACAGGAAATATTACAAAGAATCAACAACTGGAATCTTACTATATTATAAAGCTTTTGCACAGCAAAAGAAACCACCAACAGAGTGAAGAGACAACCCACAGAATGTTAAAAATCTTTTATCAGCTCTCCTCAGACAAAGGACTATTATCTAGACTACATAAAGAACTAAAAAAAAAAAAAATCAGATCCCCCAAATTAAAAGACCCTATCCAAAAACTGGCATCTGGAATGAACATACACTTCTCATATAAAGAAGTACAAATAGGAAATAAGTATATGAAAAAAGTTCAACATCATTGGTCATTCAAAAAATGCAGATTAAAATAACACTGAGATTCCTTCTCACTCCAAAAAAGAACAGTTATCATCAAGAAATCAATCAATAACAAATGCTAGTGAGGCAGTGGGGGAAAAGGAACCATTCTGCAGTGTTGGTGAGAGTGTAAATTGGTACAAGCCATATGGAAAACAGTACAGAGATTCCTCAGAACACTAAAACTGGAGGTTCCATTGGACCCAGCTATTCCCCTTCTTGGTAGAGAAAAAGAGTTAGCATCATACCACAGTGATATATGCATGCCCATGTTTATAGCAGCATAATTTATAATAGCTAAAGCTTGGAAACAGCCCAGAAACCCACCAACAGATAAAGAGATTAAGCAAATGTGGTTCTTATATACAATGGAATACTAGTCTGCCATAAAGAAAGATAAAGTTGAGGTAAGGTGATGTACCTTAAGACCATACTTTTAAGTGAGACCATACTTTGTATTGAAATAAGTTGGACAAATACATTTAAATACATTGTTTCTCTTGTTTGAGAAACCAAAAGAATAAATAAGAACCAAAATAAATGATAGATACTGGAAGTAGGAAGAAAATGTTCAAATGAGAAGAGGAATAAGCGAAAGGGGAGAGGGGAGGAAAGGAAAGGAAAAGGAAAAAAAGAATAGAAAGGAAAAAGTAGAAACAAAGTTTTTATAAATGGGGAGAGGAAGAAGGGTTGAAGGGAAGGGAGAAGAATGGGGAAAAATAGAAGAATCAAGATACATTATGTAGAGGTATAAATTCCCTAGGATGAATGAGATCATTATGTACTTCAAAAGAGTACCAATATAACTAATTTTAAAACAGAGCAAATGGCCAAGTGGAATGATTTTAAAAGTTTTGAGCTTGGCCAGAAAGGAAGCTTCAGTAAACATGTGGGCTATAAAGGTGAAGCAGAGAAGAACTTGGTTGCCAAAATGATTAGCATTAAAAAGCCATGTACTTTGGAACAGGACAAAAGAAATGATGGCCTGAGAGTGAGAGAACTAGCAGACTCCCTCCTTCGCAACTCAGAATTGCAAAGGTTAAAGTCTGCTTTGGGAAGAGAGTCCTAGGGCACCATTTTTCAGAATCGTGGTTTAGGAAATTTATTCCTTGAGATCAGCTTCATAGTGCTCAGCAATCTAGGCACTCAACCCCCACAGCCAAGAAAGAAGGAAGCCGGGCTACTGCTTGAACTGGTGGCCGACCTTGGTGTCATTCATGTGATGCTGGTTTTAGGTGCATGCAGAATGCAAGAGTTGTGAGGTCAGGGAGGCTTCCACCCAGATGTCGGAAGTGGGCCAAGCAGTGTGCCCCTGAGAGGGCCGTGTATGAAGCTGTGAGTATGAAGCAGAAAATTTAGTGAAGATGCCAAAAGGTTATGGAAACCAGGAACATGGATAAGCTAGAGAAAGCTACAAGGAGTGAGCGAAGCCAGCCCAAGAGGGAGGCTATAAGGGCTACAGCCACCAGCACTGATATAGGGGCAGGGACATCTATGCCCTTTGGAGTTCACATCATGCCACAAATTGCCCCAAGTGCTAGACGTGGAAATACGGGATTTTACACTTGCTCTGCTGGATTTGGGCTTTGGTTTGGCTCCTTTTCTATCTCCCCCCATATGCACCTTTTGGAATGGTAATGTTTGTCCTGTGCCACTGTATGTTGGAAATGTTGAACTTTTCTCTTTTTCTAGGTGCTCACATCCAAGAATTTGCCTTGAATCTCAGAAGAGAATTTGAGCTTGAACTTTTCAGCAACAGTGACACTATTAGTGCTTTCAGGTTTCAGCAGTAGACTCTCAGAGGTGGCATTTTGCATTCAGTGATGCACATGAGTTTTGAGGGGAGTGCCGGGGTAGAAAGTTGTGGCTTACATCTAGATGTTCTCCCAAAGCCTCATGCACTCATAGGTGGGGCTTTTGGGAGGTGCCTGAAGTGTGAATATGTGACATTGGATCATGGGTATATGACACTGGTTTAGCATAGCTCTGAGTGTGGCTAATGGATGACCTGAAGAGGAAAGACCCACCCTGGGTGTGAATGGTACCAATAAATAGCTTTGTAGTCTGGATAGAATAAAAAAGGAAAGAAGGAAGTCTCACTGCTTCCTGCCTGCCATGGTGTGGACTGTTTCTCCTCTGAGATTCCCCTCTGCTATGTCACCCTGCCCTGGAGCCAGCTGACAATGGACCCAAATGTCTACAAACTGTGAGCTAAAATACAGTTTTAGCTCCTGCTTTAACTTGTGGCTTTTGAGTGTGTTGTCCCAGCAGCAAGAAAGTAAGACATAGTTATATTTCAAACTGAATCAATCAGAATCTCCAGAATCAGACTTGAGGATCTGTTTGTCTTACTGCATTTTTAAAATAATATGCTCAAGAGGCTTTTTAGCAGCAAAGATTTCTGGGATCTGTTTGTCTGGTAACAACATTTGCTAAATCCCTACTATATGTTCTGTATTCTACTAAGCTCCACACACATATATGGTAGTACCTGTGCCTTACCACAGCATAACAAGATAGGTATAATCCCTATTACAACATGAGAAAACCGATGCTCGTGGTCTTGTGCAAGGTCTCACAGCTAATGGGTAGAAATAGCAACCATACAGATTCCGGTTGTCTATGCACTTAGCGTGAAAACTTGCCTTTCTTTGTGTTGAACAACGGCTATGTTGACACATGAAAGGTATTTTACTAAAGAATATGTTACATCACGGAGGAAATGAAAAAAATCAACAAAATTATCTTTTATGCTTCTTAACACTAGGCCATCTGTTGTGTTGAAGTTCTCTGACTTACCCTTTCTCCTTCGTGTCAATATTGCAATATATCTTGTTTTGCGAAGCAGCATCATGACCTTTGTTGAAACTTTTTTTCAAACGTTCATTTGCTCTACTATTTTTACCTTTTACTTCTCATCTCTTTTCTCTTCCTTCTCTTGCCTGGAGCTAAAATTCTACACTGACTGAACTGTGGCCAACAGTGAGCCAAGATGCCAGAGCATAAAGGGAATGACAAGAAGGTAAGTTCTCAAGGGACAGGAGGGAAGCTATCTAAACATCCTAAAAATAAAAATGGAAAATAAGCCAGTAGGCAATTTTTCAGTGTTAACAACTTTTCAGCTATATTAATCATGTGTTCAGCAAGTAAAAACACATTTTTCTCACTACGGGTGTCCTGTTAGCAATTAGAATATGTTGGTAATTAATGATGTGAGAATCCTCATCCGAAGTAGTGTACCTCACAGGCTTTTGTGGTGCTAAAATTTGTAAAGGTTAGGCCAGTTTTGTGGCTTGCTATTCTTCCTAAGGTCTAGAAGACAGCAGGTTTTCTGTGCATGATCATCAACCAAGCAGTACTTATCATGGGCCTGCAGGGTGCAGCACTTTACAGCGTGTCATGGTGTGGCAGGCCACAGAAAGCTAATGTCTGACAGGTTTCAAAATAGATGAGATGGAGTACATCCAGTCAGGGTTCTGGAAGCAAAGAGGAGGCTCAAGAATCTGGCAGTCATAAAGTTCGAGGAGCACTCTGAGGTCCATGTAGTGATAAAATGTCAGAAAGATGGCATTATAAATAAGTGACATGAAAAGCCAAGGAGTTCTGCCTTATGCACTGTGAAGTCAATGAGTGGAATATCTTGTAGTGCAAGAAAGTGAAGGCATACTCAAATACAAGTATTTTCTGCTTATTAATTACAAAGTAGAAAAATAGTAACTTGAAAACGGATAAATATTGCACATACAAACATCACCATGTAATGGCCAAAAATACCATCATGAATAATGGACAAAGCAGCATTAAGAGTTCCCTGATGTGATACAGCAGGAAAAAATAGATTACTTTTGTGCTATTGTTCTCAAAAATATATAATCCAAATAGTTCGTCATCAGGAAACAGCCAATGAACAGCAGTGAACATTACTCAAAAACGTAATTATCTTTTAGTCTTGAAAGTCATTACATCACGAAAGACAAAGCTTAGAACTCTTAGTTTGAAAGAGACTCAAAATATGCAATGACTGTGTGAAAATGAATTACTTTTTGGTATAAAACCCTTTACTTGAGCAACTGAAAATGTATGTATTGTATTGTAAATGTAAAATGGTACTATATAGTGATACATTCTTGATTTAAATAAGTGCAGTTACCTTTATGACTTTTTTGGAAACTCAAAAGTCTGTCAAATGAGAAAGTTATAAAAGTTTGAAAAATTATTAAATTTAGTTCTGTATATTTGTTCTGGTTATCTATTGCTGAGTAACAAATAAACTAAAAGCCAGCAATTAAAAACAACAAACGTTTCTTTCTATCTCAGGATTTGGTGGTGGTAATTGCAAGCGTTCAGCTGAGTGCTTCTTTTGCTTTCTGAGATATTGCCAGAGGTTGGTAGGTGCAATTCAAATGACGGCTGCCTTTTGCTGCTTAGGTGGATGTGTACTGGATTCACTCACATGTCTGACACCTTAGAAAGCATAACCAGAAGGTGGGAATAAGATAGAATAGTCAACTGAAACACGCACATAAACATGGAAGTCTTAAATGGTAATGTTGCAAGAGATAAATGAAGTGGACAGTTTCTTAAAGCATGGGTTGAAAGAATGACATATTCTGTCATACTATATTTTTTAAAATAGTCACCAAGATCACCAGCTAGAATGCACCTGTCTAAAGTAAAAGAATTTGTGGCCATCACTAATCTGCTAAGTAGTTGCTCATAAAATAGCTACTTATTTTCTCCTTTGTCTTCTATCATCCATGTATTGTCTCATTTATATTGTTACTTTTCTTCTGTTATTCTACAGTTTGGTTGTTATTTTCAAAAGTCCTGAGAAGGAAGCTTAGATCATTGCTTTTTAAAAATTCTTTTGTAATGTCTAACGAACAGATTTTAGACTTTAATTTTTTATCTAGCCACAGCTTTAACTATAGCCCACAAGTTTTCATGTACAATATCTCTGTTATCTTTCAACTGGAAATATTTTCTAATCTCCATTTTAATTTCTTCTTTGATCTCTGGGTTTTGACATGCATAATCTCCATGCATTTGGACATGCCAATTATCTTTTAGTTACTGCCTTTTAACAATTTTACTTCAGTTGTAAAAAAACTAAGACTTAGTTCAAGCCTTTGAAATTTATTAATATTTATATGACCTGATATCTTCATATCTGAAAATGTCCCATCTGTATTTGAAAGAATGTGAATTCTATCATGGTGTGGTGAAATATTCTACATATGTTTATTCAGTCAGATTTGTTATATTTTAAAGATTTTACTTTTCCTTTGAGATTTTTTGTTTAATTTAAAAATCAAAAGTGATTTATTATGATTGCAAATTTCTCTTTAAAATTTTAGATATATACATTTTAACTGTAAGTATAAGTATACTATTAGTGGATAAAAAGTTGAGATTTATCTGTCTAAGATACCGTCACCCCCTTTATCATTTTAGAATGTGCTTTCTTTTTAGCTACTGACATGGATTTGTCTTGCAGTCTTCTTTTTCTAATGCAAATATTGCTAAAACCAGGTTTCTCTTTGGGAGTACTTGCATGTATATATTCTTCAATCCTTTTGCATTCCACTTTTTTGTGTTTCCCTATTTAAGGAGCACTCTTGTTGGCATATTCTGTAGTTGTAGTCTGAGACTCTAGGCCTCCCTCTGATTATGTAGTCAATTTATATTTAATGTAATAACTGGTTTATTTAGACTTATATTTACCAATTTATTAGTTTTCTTGTATTTTACCTAGCTATTTTATATTTTTGATGTCTCTTCTTGTCTTCTTTGCTCTATTATATAGCTAATGATACATTTTTTTTTACTATTCTTTCAGTGGTTACCCTTAATAGCCACACATAAATTATTATTTACAACTTTTTGCATTTATAGGGATATGTCTGCCTGTAAGAATAAGAGACTCAAATTAGGTATTTCATATACACCTACTGTATTAAAGAAAGAGGTGATGTTATTTAGAAGAGCAGGAAAAGTGAGACAAGAAATCTTGAGGAAAAAAATAAAGCAGCAGAAATGACCTATTCTTTTGCCTTCAAGTGGTATAATAGTTTAATTAATGTTTTCATTTTCTTTCAATATTTGCCTGATGCATTATAGAATCTCTTAGTCCATATGCTACTTTACCAGGATTTTTCAAAGAATTATCCGTGCTCCATCTATAACAGAATCATGAGAATGAAGAAAAGGTCCTGTGCTCATTTAAAATGCCAATTCCTGGGATCTATCATATGCACACTAAATTAGAGATTACACACACTTCATTTTGAAAATCTATCAGTTATATTATAGTACTGTGTATTTATTCAGGTTGTTTTTATTTTTTGACTAAACAAGATGAAGCCAAACTACTTCTACTAGGTCAAATATCTTCATTTCAGGATGATGGGGATCAAATCCATTCTTATGAGGTATGTGACCTGTACCATTTATTTTGTGTCTCCATCCTTTAGTTTTTCTAAGTATTAAAATGAATATAATAAAAGCATATGCATCATATATCCATTGAGGAAATTAAATATTACCTGTAGAGTGTTCCACTTACCTTATAGTAATCATTTAAGAAATAAATGAAATAATATATTATCATCAATTAAAATGATTCTATTTATGTGATTATTCTACAGGTAGAAAAGTTTGTAGAAATTAATTTGTGCCTGAAGTGAAAGTTAATTTTCTGAGGTTGATTTTGTTAAAGTGTTGTCTTCTACCTCTAAATCTGCCAAGTAAAAAGGGACGGAGAAGTCTAGGTAATTGGTTATTCTAATCAATGGCATTTTTTATTAAGCAAGATTTGATTGAAGTTACTGGCCTTAATTTCAGTGAATTCATAGAAATGATCCATCATTTATCTCATGTTTAGGAGTGTGCTTATTTAAAACGCATCTCAGAGATGCCTGAGAAAAACAGAACCTGGAAATCATGCTGTCAGAACTGTGGGAAAATGGTCTAAATTAACTGTGTATTTTCTCCACAAAACAGAGAGAACATATTCTCAGTCCCGCATGTAACACTATTAGAAAGGTATCTACAATGAGCCTGAGTTTGGCAGATCTGGAGGGATTGGTGCTCACTGAAATGAAAGAAAGAAACCCAGTGCTCTGATGTACAGACCATTCCACACAAGGTACCTCAAAATGATTCTTTCAGTGGAGTCTTAGTGCGTTTAGAAAAAAAAAAAAAAAAGAAAAAAAAACATTTCTCTGAACTGTTGACATTATAGCCACAGCTAACTTCCAAGCAACATGTTTTGTTTGGCCTAACTGAAGTGCATTCCAAAGAGCACAAGTTCTATATCAATTCATACTCCAAAAAGAATAGTACTTAAAAGCAAATAATTTTGAAAAAAATCTAGATTAAACTCACTTGATCAGATTTATCAGCTGCACAAATGTTTTAAGGAATTTATTTATTCATCCACATAGAATGTGAATGTCCAGAAGCCGTGCATAGCTCATGCTTTCCAAATTATTCAGTCATGAATCTGAAATTTTTCCCTGAAGATCTGTTTGTGGAGCTTGTATTCACTGAGTACAGAGAAATATCATTCTATTTCATAAGAAAACAAGTTAGAGTATACAGTTTTTATTGTAATTTAGTACCTGGTGAGATATATAGGTCTAGACTCAATCTCCTGCATATGGCTATCCAATTTTCCAGCACCATGTATTAAAGAGATTTTCTTTTCTCCAGTGTATCTTTTTGAATCTTTTGTCAAAGATCAAATAGCTGTATGTGCCTGGGGTTGGTTCTGCTTCTGTTCTGTTCCACTGATCCGCATGCCTGTTTTTGTACCAGTACCATTGTGTTTTAATCACTGTAGCTTTATAGTATAATTTCAAGTTTGGGACTGTGATAGCACCTACTTTTCTTTCTGTTACCCAGGATTGCTTTTGCTCTTCTAGGTTTCTTCTGATTCATTAAAAATTTTAGGATTGCTTTTTCTAGCTCTTCAAGAAATGATTTTAAGTTTTGACTGATTGCATTAAATCTGTATATCAGTTTTGGTAGTACAGCCCTTTTGATTATGTTGGTTCTGTCTATCCAGGAACAGGGAGTATTTTTCCTTTCGTGATGTCCTTCTTAATTTCCTTTTTCAGTCTGACATAATTTTGATTATAGAGGTCTTTCACTTCCTCAGTTAGGCTAATACCTAAGAAGTAGTTAATACTAACGATGCTATTGTGGATGGTATTGTTTTCCTAATTGCTTTTTCAGTGACTTCATTGTTAGTGTTCAGGAATGGTATTCATTTTCGTGTGTTTATTTTGTATTCTGCTACACTGCTGAATTTGATTACCAATTCTAGGAGTCTTTGGGTCAAGTTTTTCTGGATCTTGTGAGTAAATGATCACGTCATCTGCAAATAATATTTTAATTTCAACGTTTCCTGTACACATCCCTTTTATTTCTTTATCTTGCCTGATTGCTCTGGGTAACATTGTGAGGACTGTGTCGAACAGGAGCGGTGATAATGGAAATCCTTGTTTTGTTTCTGACTTTACAGGGAAGGATTTCAGCTTTTCTCCATTAAATATGATTTTGGCAGTAGGTTGGTTATAAGTGGTTTTTATCATGTTGAAATATAGACCTTCTAACTTACATTCATGAGGGTTTTTATCATGAATGGATGTTGGATTTTGTCAAAGGCTTTTTCTGAGTCAATTGAAATGACCATGTGATTTTTGTCCTTGCTTCTGTTTATGTGATAAATTAAATTTATCTATTTTTGTGTGCTGAACTATACTTGCATCCCTGGGATGATGCCTACTTGATCATGGTATATGATTTTTTGGATGGTTTGTCACATTCTCTTTGCCAGTGTCTCGTTAAGGACTTTGGCAACTATGTTCATTAGGGAAATTAGAACATAGTATTCTTTTTTTGTTGGATCCTTGTCTGGTTCTGGGATCAAGATAATGTTAGCTTCTGAGCATGACTTTTGGAAGTACTCCTTCCCTCTCAATTTCATTAAAAATTTGAGATGTTTTGGTGGTAGATCTTCCCTGAAGTTCTTGTAGAATTCAACTGTGAAGCCATCGTTTTCTTACTAGTTCTTTTTTAATTACTACTTCAATTCCACTGCCTGTTATTGGATCGTTTGAGATGTTTAAGTCTTCTTGGTTCAGTTTTGGCAATTCATCTCTGTCTAGGAATCTTTCTGTTTCTTCTGAGTTCTCTGATTTTTTGGCATATATGTTTGTGAAGTAGTTGCCAATAATTTTCTAGATTTCAGGAGTGTCCATTGTGATTTCACCTTTTTCATTTCTAATTGCATCAATTCGTGTCTTTTATTTACTTATATATTTATTTATTTGCCTTTTTCGTAAGATTCACTAAGGGTTTGTCTATTTTACTTATTCTTTCAAAGAACAAGTTCTTCTATTCATTGGTTCTTTGTATTATCTTTTAGTCTCAATTTCATTCATTTCTGCTGATCTGTATAATTTCTTTCCTCATACAAGCTCTCAGATTAGATTGTTCTTGTTATTCTAAGACCTTGAAATGTATCATCGAGGTATCTCTCATTAACTGATCAGTGTCCACAGCCCTGCTCTCTAGGTCTGACATTCTGTCCTCACATTGGTTGTTTCTACCCCTCATGCTTCCCTTCATGCTTTTAATATCCTTGATTTCTGCTTCAGAGTTTCTTAGGAACTCCCACTCTTTTCTATGCTGGGAATTCATATTTTGCATCTCTTTCTTTAGCTCCATTAGCTGTTTATCAGTGCTTTCTCTGGACTCAGTGATCATTTGTTTCACTATGGTCATTATGTGATTAGTTATATCTTCTTTAAATTTGCCAAGCACCTTATAGAACTGTTTTACCTCCATTAATACCCTTTCCGACCTATCTGCTCTGTAGCTCAAGATCCCCCCACTGCTCTCTCTGCCAACTTTAGGGAATAAGGAGTTTTTAGAGGCATTTTGTTTCCTTGTCTTTTCATGTTTCAGTTTTGTTTGTTTGTTTGTGATATGATTTGCAAATCTTTTTTCCCAGTGCTCCTTTCTTTGGGAGTGATCCTCCAGCAGAGCCACAGTATTGTTTACAATCCCTCTGGGAATCCGGGTGTTAGTACAGAGAGAAAACCAGCTGTCAGCTGCTACTATGTTACCTTGTCTATGGTAACAAACTCAGCAACAATGATGGCATAAAATGTCAACTGAATATTGACACACCCTAGGAACCACTCTAGAACAGCCCTTTACCAAGGCAATTTTTATTGAAGACGTTTAGCAGCCCCCCCCCCATTTACCTATAGTAATTCAGAGTGCTGGTTTCTGCTGGGGTTTGGCAGCAGTGCCAGAGCTCAAACATATCACTAGACTACACGCATTATTCTTCAGGACTTCCTCTTCTGATGATTACTACCACTGAAGCTACTCTCTCATAAGGGAATACAAGCCCCATGATCTTTCTGGTTTGAGCATGGGCCCTCTAGGAGATCCCAGGGGATCCTTATTGACGCTCACCCTTTCCAAGTCTATCTTCAAAGGTTGTCTCTTACCACATCTCTGTGAAAGGGTATGACTCTAATCCTGAAGCAAAATTCTCCTCCTAGGTATTGCTCTGTTCTTTTTTGAGGTCAGTCTGTTGGATGTCAATTCTGTTGCCTTCTGCTATGGAGAATCCAGGGATTGGAGGTGGGCTGGACCATTCCCAGATCCTCCTGCACTGGTGCATGGCTTCAGTGGATGGTGGCAGTGGCTGGGAGTAGGGTTTGCACTTCCTAGGGCTCTGGAACAGGGCTCTGGCAGGTGGCAGTATCCAGGAAACTTTGATTAGTGGACTGAAGTTCAGGTTTTAAGGCTGGGGTCTGTTAGAATACTTTAAATGCTGTCCTGCATAGAGTTTGTTTACTGGTACTTACTCCTTCTAGCTAATCTCTTGAGTACTTTAAAATGGCTGACTTCCCAGTGAAACCTGAGGGAGAAGACTGAAGCTACAGTTTGTAGAGGTTCCAGTCCACCATTGGCTGGTTCCAAGGCAGGACGACATGGCACAATGGCGTGATAGAGAAATACTACTCACAGATATCTATATACCTATATCAATATCCATATCTATATCAATAGATATGGATTTTAATAAATAGTAATGCTGCAACATTTGTTTATTAGCCATAATAAACTGTATCAATAATATTGGATGTTAACAATAGAGGAAAGTCCATTATGAGTATATGGGCATCCTCTGTGCTATCACTGCATTTTTTTCTATTAAAATTCTATTCTAAAACTATTCTGAAATAAAAAGTTAATTAGGAAACCAGTTTGTTTCCTGTCATGACTAAATCTTTGGAGACTGTTTAGAATAAGAACATGGGTTGATGTCTTTTATGGAAAATCTGACCTTGAAAGATCTTATAAAATTCTATAATTTGATGCCGTTTGAAAAGGAATGGAAAGAAATTGAGGAGGTTGGTTGGTAAGAAAACCTTCTTTTTGTGATTGAGCAGTAAAACTTTGGGGATTGAATCCATATTTTAAAGAAAAGAGAATAAGAAAGTGCAGGGAAATGAAATTCTGCCACAAAAATTTCCCTTGCCAGTAACCAAAGAAATGAACAGTAATAATTAAAATATTAAAACTGCTCAAAAGTACTCATTAGCAACAACAATACAAAAAGGAAAAGGGAGCAACATTTTATTATAACTTTAAAAGTGATGTTCAATGGAAGAAAATGAAAATTATAGTTTAATGCCAGCTAATTCCTTGGCTCTATCTGGAAGGAAATAATGGAAGAAAAAGCTGAATTTTCTGAAACTTGAGATATTATTTAAATCAAAAATACAGTAAGTAAAGGACTGCACCCCGGAAAAAAAGTCAGTGAAAGCCCTAGAGATAAATATGGGATCTGAATGAGGCAGCAAAGGTGACCAGGGTCACTGACTCCTGAGAACCATGTGAGATTAGGGACCAATCAAAAACCTAGGGTGTGGGGTACTATGGCCTGCTGGAGAAGGACTTTGCAAAGAGCAGGTCATGCGGAATTAAACTCTGGTCCCTCATCTTTGTCTCCAAGGACACTTCCTCTCTTCCCTCCTAACCCTAGATGCTTTAAAAAATCAAATTAATTACATTTCATCGTCAAGCTGTAGTGCAAAAGAATAGACAAAGTGTTCCCATAAAAAGGACTTCAATGACAATGGCAGCATAATTAGAAAAATAAAAAGAGAGTTATGCAGATTGACAATGAACAAGAAGAAAAAATGATTAGATGGCAACAGTGTTAACATACTGTATTACTTACTTTACTAGAGTCAATGGTTTTCAAGACAGCAGATTTAATACAGGACATTTACAATTACAGCATTTACACACACAAGCCAAATGCAGGAAGAGCGCATTATGTCTGTCTATGCACTGGAGACCTGAAAGAGCCAATCAAGGGCTGGGAGCCCGTGGTAATGTCCCGTGTACGTCTGTGTCTGCACTAAAAAGCTGAAGAGTCTATACTGAAACTAGGATACAACGCTCACAGCAGAGATGAAGACCAGAGCTCCTCTGAAGTGAACAGCAGCCATCCTTGACGGCAAGGCCCTGAGCTCCTCCTGCGACAAGAACAACCGAATTCCATTCAGGAGAATCAGCCGCAGCAGAGCTGCTTCTGGGAAACAGCCGGCCCCTATCTTCTGCTCCCATTCTCCCTGATGTTGTGTTCACAACAATCCTCAGGTGGATCTTTTATGCCCAGGACCACACCAACTCAGTCCAGCTGGGCGCTCCTGCTCAAGTTGACCACAATAATAAGTCCAACACATATACTGAAGGAAATAAAGGAAGGAAGATTGGAGGAAGAGAGGAAAGAAAGAGGAACATTTATTGACTGTAACAGGCCAAGAACCACATCTGAAGGAAAATACAACCCAAGAACCTAAAGCACATTTCTCTTAAACACCACTTGCCACAGAAAATCACAGGATCTAAGAACTTGAGGAAAGAAAAAGGAATGGAGAATACTAGACAAGGAAGCTGCAGTGCAAAAAATTCAAATTAAGGACTACTGCAAATGAACACTCAAAACATACCATCACAGAAGTAATATGTAAGGTAGAATTTGTAAAGCACAAAATAGCTTATCTGGCATTTAAACTATTGACTTGGAATAACCACACTAAATACAAAGAAAAAACAATCAAAGCATTGATGACTGATTTGAAGGACAGAACAAATACATTACAATATATTAAGGTAAATTGTTATTTGAAGTAGAAAACCCAACAAATTGAACAGAAAAAGTAGCTAAAGAAACAGAATATTTCCACAAACTAAACCTTCAGATGAAGGGCAAGCTGAGAAGGAATAATAAGTAGCAAAACATAGATAAATAATTATACCTTAAAGATAAGTGAAGAATTCTCCAGGGCATCCTGAGAAATTAAAACAAATTTTCTATAGGGGACAAATATAGACTAGCTAAGAATTTTCTTGCAATGTCCAATCACAGAATGCAATGTAGCAAATACTCCATATTTTGAGAAAGTATGACCCAAGAGTATTGTATACAAACCAATTGTCATTTAAAACACTTGATAGAGTAAATATAACATGAATAACATTCATGAAAACGGATGAGGGGGAAGCAATTTAAGAGTGCACCTTTGCAGTATGTTGTTAACTATAGCCATTAGAGGTTTTTAAAAAAAGACAATACTAATTTTTGGTAAAGAAGCATTTATTGCAGTTTAAACAAGTCCCGTAGGTGTATTTTTCTTTTGTTCTGTTAAAGTAAAATTAAGCTTAATACTTTGTGTTTTCAGAAAAGCATGCATTCTTATCATTCTGTTCTTACAAAATTTTATCTGGCTCTTTCTTTTTCCTTGTTTTTATACACAGAGATGGTAAAATGTTTCTGAAATGTAACACTGGTAAAAAATAGAGGGCAACACTTTGCTAAGATTTTGGATTTCTTTATTGTGGCATTTATTCTTAAGATACACATGTATCATTTTACTTAGAAAAAGAATTGGTGTCTTTTGTAGACTTGCAGTTATAATGGGGAAAGAACAGAATTATTTCATTCTACTTCTTGCTTTTCAAAGAAAACATCCAGTGGAATATGCACTGGAGCAGGATGTTAGCTGCCTGGCTTGAGACAGGAAGGCAGCTGTCCTTCCGAGGAAGGCTTTGCTCACTAATCAGTGTTGGCTGGCTGGCTGAGGAAATGGCGCAATGAAGTCCTCTTCGTTAAAAATGTCATAGGGGCTTTTTAGGCCAACTCCCAAATCGACCTACTAGAAGACCATGAACAAACAGAACAAAAGGCTACGTATCCCCTCGGAAACTAGGCACTCATATCCCTAGTCATTCAGGAAAGGGAAAGTAAAAATTTTTCTAAGATTAAAAAGTAAACCAAAATAAAAGGTAAGCAGTAATTGATAATGGGCCAGTTTAATGGCAAACTGTACTTAAAGTTATCAAGACCAGTCACTGGAAATTTATTGCAGGGAGATTTGTAATTTTTATTAACAATTCCAGTAAGCCTCAGATTTCTGGGTAATGTGAATCACTGGGAAGGAATCTTCTCTTTTCAGGCCAAAGTTGGATCTTTTAATGATGTAATAAGGTCAACAGACCATGAAGCCTCCATTATCTTACCTTATATTCCCCCCTTTAATGACTTTGGACTGTATGAATTAGGCTTTGTCAAGGATTCAACAAAGATTATCACTACTTTGTTCCTTTTATTATTGCCTCTTAAGGATACATACACATCATTTCCACCTTTCTTGTTTCCTCCTTCTTTCCCCAAAACTCATTTACTGTTTGGAGAATGACTTGTATTCTTTTCATGCATAGATGGCAACTTCAGGAGCTCTTCTTGATGAACTACAAGAAATGCAAGAATATGACCGTTTAAAGCCTCCTTTTAACAGTCTAAAATTGACTATTGTGGTTGACATCTAACTGAATGGAGCTAAATCTGTTCTATAGAAGAGCATTTCCAGAACCAAGACCGATTATTCCCAGATCAATCCCAGTAGATATTCTGTCCAAAATCTTATTTGCGGACCAAATAAATGAACCAGAAAGGTTCATTTTATGTACTTTCCTAGATGAGTCCCAAGGTGGTGTGGAATATTCAAGTCTCTGAGGAAGCCCCAGGAAAAACAATGACGATTTTGTTTACCACATGCCTGTTCCACCTGAGAGCGCTTCTTCTATTCCCCGCATCGTTTACACAGCAAAATATGCTTCGGAATATTTTGCACTAGAATTTTTTATTTTTATGCTGTTTTGTGCCGTAACTTTTTATTTACCTGTCTGTGTTTTCTAATCTCAAGGGATTACTTAGATTTAATATTGTTCCTTTTTCTAGTAAATCAATTGTCTACATTGTTAAACTGTATATTTGACTCACCACCAATTGAGATTTTGCTTCTTCAAGATATTCTGCCATCTTACTTGATGTGAACCAATGATCTTCTTCATGCAAATTATCAAAGAGCTTTTCTAAATTCGTATGAGTGTGTCTATTTTTACCGAGGGAAAAAAACATCATTTGGATTTTAATGGTTAAATTACAATCTTCTCTAAACCACAAATGAACTTGAAATCTCTTATTATATTGCTAATACAATTCATATCTAATATTTAAAGAAGCAACAAGATATGTCATGTTCAGGTACAAATTCCCTATGATGAATGTTATCACTATGTACATCTAAAATGTACCATTAAAATAAAATTAAATAATAAAATAAAATAAAAATCTCAAAGTCACTTTTAGGAATTTTGAGTCAATCAATTCTTTAGTCAACAATAATTTAGTCATATGCTATAACATATCATATATTCTTTTATTACCCAACTATTGATGAAGCATTTGCCCCATTGCAGCCATTACACAAGGAGAAGGAAAAATAAAGTGTATATATATATATATATACACTTTATTTTTCCACATCACCACTATCTAACAGTGAATACATGACATGATTATAACCATGTAGAGGAATACAAAGGAGATGGGTAAAGAATTACAGGATCATTTAAGAAAATAATCTATTATCATATTAGGAAATGGGAAGAAAATGTTCAAATGGGAAGGGGAACAAGGTAGGGGAAAGGGAAGGAATGGAAAAGTAAAAAAGAGAATAAAAGGGAAAATGGAAACAAAGCTTTTGTAAATAAGAAGGGGAAGAAGGGTAGAAGGGAGGGGAGGGGAGTGAGGAAGAAAGAATCAAGATGTATTATGTACAGGTACAAATTTCCCACAATGAACGTGATCATTATGTACATCCAAAGTGTAGCAATAAAATTAATTTAGAAAAGAATAAATGTACCATAGACTGAAGGATTACATCCCTCTCACGATGTTTAAACTGATAGTCTATTATTTGACAAATTTTTCTTAATGCCTTCTCTAGCACCATGCTAGAATTGAAGATGCAACATTAAATGAAACAGACATAATCTCTGCCCTTGTGAAGCTTAATATTGGTGGAAATGATGGGACATGTAAACAAATTAATTATAAGTCACAACCAGTAATATGAAGATAAAAAAACTCCAAGAATAACTTCTACAACCACAAGTAGTTATTAATGATGAAATATGTCAAATTCTTAGTGACTTGGTTCTTATAATTAGCAGACAAAAACTATGAGAAGTAATAGTGAATAAAAAATATTTTAAGGAAAAGATTATACCTACTAATGGTGGCCTGGAAAATTTCTGTTTCTCTCTCTCTCTCTCTCTCTCTCTCTCCTTCTCTCCTTCTCCCCTGTATCAAGGATTGAACCTATGACCTTCTCACTGAGCTCTTTTTTAATTTTGTGACAGTTGCTCTGGCTGGTCTCCTGCCTCAGGCTCCCAGGGTGCTCTGATTACACATGTGCCTCAGTGCTCCTGACTGACAGTGCCCACTCCTAAAGAACAAAATGCAAGCTGTGAACTTGGTTTCTGCATGGAGAATATGGAAAAGGGAGCCAAATGCAGAATAAGGAGGCCTGTATGCAGTATTTGAAAAAGGGTAGAAAGAGAGATCACAGAAAAGAATATGGAAAGAAGTAAAGGAATAACATTAATAGGCTTCTGCTTTAGTAACTGGGTGGTCAGTGTTGTCATTTATTGGGCTAGGAAAGATGAGGAGTTGTCAGGTTTCCTGTAAGAGAGAACTAAAATAAAAATTATTTCAAACATGTTACTTTCACTTCCGACAGAGCCAAGGGAAGTGTTATGTAAGATATGTTATTTACAACTCTGGCTCTTAGGATGTATGTCTAGAAGCAAAGATGTTTATCTGGTCTCTTCAGTCATTAAACTTGGTGAAATTTC
The DNA here is from genome assembly GCA_004026905.1 of Hystrix cristata. NCBI lineage: Eukaryota > Metazoa > Chordata > Mammalia > Rodentia > Hystricidae > Hystrix > Hystrix cristata. Next base: position 77,198 of record PVJO010002197.1, on the reverse strand, counting down.
CTGGAGAAAGACTCTTAAGTGAGAAGAAAGTAGAGTAAGGACTAGTCCTGAGAAAATTCAGCAAATAGATTATAGGTAGCAAAAAGAATCAGAAAAGTCAGTCTGGGTAGCAGTCTATAAAATAGGAGTAAGAGAGACTAATATATTTCTTCAGAAAATAAGAGAAGAAGATGTTAAAAATGATAGAATTTCATATTTTAATAAGTATTGATGAGAAGTCATAAAATTTCCATATAATTTGGTCTAATCTAGACCTTTGCTATCTCGACATAAGCACGTATCTGAAAAAAGAGCGCGAAAAGTTTGGAAGAGCAGAAGTTCACAACATTCAGATCAACAGAAACAGCAATTGGAAGGCCCTAGAGCAGGGAGAGGCCAAGACAACAGAGATCCCATGGAGATAAAACACATCACAAAAGACAACAACAGGAGAAGCAAAGAAGGGCAAATAGCTTTTACTAAGTGTTGAATATAGAAATGGCACTATGATACAGCTCATATCAGTCTAAGTAATATTTTTAAAGTAATTAAAAGTTCACCCTGCCAAACTGTAGTGGGAGAATTAGGTATTCCAGAGAGAAGGTGGCGCTCATAGAGAAGCCCAGAGCTACAAAACAGTATAGTCAAGCACTTAGCCAAGCTAGAGTAGAGAGTGCTATGGAGATGGAGGGAGAATATTCTAAAGAGTGGCTAGGAAGCCTTTAATTAAGTAAGACTGTGTATGCCCTGCTGAAGTTCGAGTTTTACTCTTTAGAGAGTAAGATCCCAAAGAACTCTGGCTAAGTGATAAGATGTGATACATGATTTTCAATATTTTGAAAAGATAACTCTAATACCATTGCAGAAAAAGATTGGGGGGGATACTAAGACTTAACTCAAGGAGCTAGGTAAGGGGGGATATTTTACCAGTTTAGGTAAGTAATGTGGGCTGCCTAGATGAAAGTATTAGGTTTAAAAATGCAAAAGGAGGGAAAGAAAAATTATCGAGATTTTAGAGGGGGTAGATGAAAGAGCTTAGTAATATTCGGAGGTATGGGATTATGAAAAGAGATATTCAAGATTGTTTCTAGGTTTCATGTGTGAGTAGTCAGATGGCTCTTGATGAAATTTTACGAGAATGGGAAATGAATCTATCAAATACAGCAATGAAGATTTCCAGAAAGCCAAAGAGTGGATACAATACTAGATGTAGTGGTGAGAGAGGCAGAAATTTAGAAGTTTGAAAGTGGTACATTTGAATTTGTTACTTTAAAGTAGGAGTTTAACATGATCAGAATTTGCTATAGAAAAGACAGAAAAATGAAACGTGGTCAGATAAATTAAAGACTTGTAGAAAGTCACATGCCCAGTGGTTCTGAACATACACTCAAGATGGTTGGCAATCTCATTTGAAGCGTTCTAGAAGGTGAAATTAGAAACAGATGAGGTACAAGGCTCACAGTGTCTTCTAGATACAGATCAAAGGGTTCCTCATCAGAAACCCCCCTGGCCAGCATTCTAGGACATGAGAACGTTTTTCCCCATAGAGTCTTATAAGAGGACACTAACTTGCTTGTTTCTATGTCTCAAAAAATAAATAAATAAAATTTAAAAAGGCTGTGTATGTACCCTAGGTTCAATCCCTAGTACCATACGCAACACGAAACAAATAGACAAGAAGAAACAATGCATATCTGTGTAAATTTAATTTTATTTGAAAAGTTAAAAGAAAATAATCATTGCCATTTGTATTAAATACTGATATGACGTAGTAGCAGAAAAGATTTTGAGTTTTAAGGTAAAATAGGAGTCTACAATTAATTTCTATTTGTGTAGCTATATTCCTAAATCGAGATATAACATATTCTCTTCTATGTTTTGAAGCTTATAGATACTCAGTGATTTTCAGATTTTTCTTTTAATTTAAGCACATTAGATAGATAAAACTGTACTGGTAACCATAATTACCAGTTATAAATAGATTTGATTTTCCAAGGGAGACTAATAGTCTAATGCTAAAAAAAACAAGGTACTGGGGACAAAAACAAAGCAGAAAACTATGCATCACTCTGTTCCTCTGACTTGATTCAAGAATAAATTTTATTGAGTTGCGATGAGAAGAAGGCCAACTAACTCTTCCAAGACATGAGCTGAGGTATATTAGAAAGATCACTTCAAGGTAAAGGATTCTACAGGTGATCATGACCAGCAATAAGTTACTCTCAGAAAATTCCTATCTATTACAGCTTAGACAAAAGTGAATATTCAGCCTTCCAAAGGATATATCAAGGATGGCTATGATAATTCCAAAGTGCATATTAGCTGCTGCTAAGCACCTGCCACAGATGTTAAAAATCCACAAAAATTCCCTAAAGATTACTTAAATTCCCCATGGCCTTCTGATGTAAACCGATTTCATAAAGTATCTGCAAATAACAATCAAATTTGCTCGTTGAATATAATACTTTCAAAATTTGGCTTTGCAATTATATCACTTGAGAAGATTTTATAAATCACAGATCCTCAAATCCTGCCTAAAACCTCCACTAACTGAGAATTCCTGGGAGACCATCCGCCTAAAATACTTCCTAAGTGCTTCCAATGCACTCAGATTTAGGAATGACTGCAGATTTGCTCACTATTAACTAGATGAAGGCCAGATGTTCTTTACCAAAAATGATTACTCTCTTCTTGCAATAGTTGATATTTAGCCATTCTATCTGACAGTGATTAGGTAACATTGCTAAAATCACTTCCAATTTGTAACAAAATAATGTCCCCAGAATAGGTAAAGAGGATTATTTTTCTTGTTCTCTTTTGTCAAAAAAACAGCAGATGCCTGCACCAGGCTCACTCAAAAGAAGTACCAAGTTATTAAAGAACTAGTTGAAGAGGAGGGAACACATACACCGCGCTGTTTCATCTGCTGGAAATTATCTGACACATCGGGAGACGGTCTCTAAGTGCAGGTCGCATCGAAAGCTGATGGCCTGCCCTGAATTCAGCTGATTAGACCTATAACTGATTCGTGGGCTTGGAGTCAAAGGTCATGAAAGGATAAACAAAAACTCTTCTCAGTCCTGTGTTGATTCTGACAAATTTCTTTCAGGAATGATAACAACAATATGACTAAACCATCATCTTCTTCGTGAATAAAACTTGGCTTAAATAGCTTCCCCTAAACAGTTTACCACGATAGACAGTTTTGTCAGCTTAAAAAACCTAAAAACTGCAGGTGATAAAAGTCGCCATTGTTCCTGTTCGCTTTATTACAAGGGTGAGACGATACTCTGTATACTAAAGGGAGATCACGGCAGGATCAAGGGTGCTTAATAAACTGACAGGAGGTTTAAATATATTTACACGAGAGAACACTCGTGTTTTCTGACCTAAAGCTCCAGCAAAAGAGGGAGAGTAGACCAGAATAGAAGATATGGTGGAAAGAGGAATAAAGAAGAGGCAGGAGCAGAGAAGCACAAAAAATATCAAATAGTCAGGTGCAGTGGGGGTGGTCAATGGATGTTCTCTAAAGTTTGATGTTATAAGAAATGGTATTTAATATTACAAATGCAGCCAGCAGACAAATAAAAATAACTAAATAATACATATTTAAATGGAAAAGATTTTATTAAAATAAATCAACTTTCACAATGATAAAGCAATAGATAAAATACTAAACTGATAAGTCAATAATGAAAGTACAAGATGTTTAAAGGTTTGTTAGTAACTGGTACAAGATTTCAAATATTTCTGTGGGTTTTTGGAAGCAGTACACGTGTAGCATGGTTGAGCGGGTGGAGTGAAGTGCGAAGGATTGTAGACAGTTGTTCCTCATTTTAATCTCTTCTTCTCTGTGTGATCTTTCAACTATAAGCAAGACATTACTTTGAAAAACGCTTAAAGGAAAGAAAACAAAATAGCTATGAACTCTTTAGAATGTGGAATTGATTTTAGTTTATAAACGTGACAGAATCAAGCCTGACAAATATCAACTCAAAATTGCATTTCAATTATCCTTGCAAAATTCAGGAAACTGAGTCCTTAGATCTGCCACTCAATATGAAATTCCAATATTGGATTTGTTATTTGTTTTTGAGAGTGTAATGCTCACAACACTCTAAGCATGATACGCTCAAGTATGCCCTCTTTGGGATTTCATTATTCCTGTAGTTTTTGGAAGCGCTAGGATTTTTAGGATTTTTCCCTTATTAATCAGAATCCCTTCTCTGCACGACCGGAGGGCACACCTGTGATTTTGTCACGATCCTCCTGTCTGAGCAAAATCATCAGCACCATGATAAAAGAATGACTGAATTGAAGAAGGATGCCTCTACCTTAAAGGGAATTCCTTTATTTCCAGAGTTTCCTAAGTGGTAATTTTTGATGTCTTTGATGACCTAGGTTGTTAAATATTCTTTGGGCTCGCCAAATTTTGTGCTCTTGTGCATGCCACCTGTGATTCTGCATTATATTATTTCAATGATGCCTCAGTCCTACTTTTCTTTTAATGAAGTTTTCTGAAGAAATATTATAAAACCAGATTTAGTCGATTTTATAAAACCTGTGCTATTTAATTGTATTTCCCCATATATGCTCAGTTTTTCTATGGCCAAACAGTGGTATGAATTCTCCTAAATTTCAAATGCAACTCAGAGCTGCAGAACGAAGTGACTCAGACCTAAGCTTACTAACCTCATTGTCTCATTTCCGATTTTATACTTCAGTGGAAGGACAAAAAAACCAAACAAACAAAAAAAGAAATTAAAATAAGGACAAAGAGATGTAATAGATATTATATAAAAGGAGGATGGTATGCAGAGGTGAGGAGTACTAGAAAGAAAGAAGGGGAAACGCAAAAAGACAACAGGGGAAAGAGAGGGGAAAGGGAAAATATGGAAAATGATGAATGAACCTGCTGTAAATAGGGAGGGAGGGAGGAGAGGGGAGGGGCGGGGGAGAGGGGGGAGAACCAAGATGCACCATGTATAGGTACAGAATAAATGTAATGAATGTGATCAATGTATGTAGAATGTACCAATACATGTTCTTGGTTTAAAATTAAAAAAAAGAAAAAAAAGAAATTAAAGTACCAAAACTTGAAAGGGAAAAGAAAGAAAGTTGTAATAAAAGATACTGTGAGGATTTTTAACTTAGTTTATGGAAAAGCATTGCATAGAAATATTTTTATTCATTTGAATTCCCAATCACTTTTCCCCAAGACATTTGGCCAATGTAATTGTCTCTATGGGAAGCATTGTTGGTACTCATTCTTCTTTCTGTAAATTTAATATTTATCATTCTACATGGTCTAATACTGCAAGTATTTGTTATGATAAGGACAAGTAGTTTTTTAGAGCAATTTCAAGTTCACAAAATTTGAATGGAAGGTGTGCACATTTCCCTTATCCTTTATCTCTACATATGTATAGCCTCCCCCTCATCAATATCACTACTGTAGAGTACTTTTGTTACAATTAAGCAATCTATACTTACTATATGTACTCATTCAAATTCCACACTTTACTAAGGTTTTCTGTTGGTTTCATGAAATCTAAGGGTTTAGACAAATGTATAACGGTATATCTTCATTATTATAGTACCACACAAAATACTTTCACCACTGTAAAAATTTATCTGTCCTCTGCCTATTTGATCCCTTCTGTATAACTTGCAGAAATCACTAACCTTTTTACTATCTCTATAGTTTTACCTTTTCCAGAACATCACTAATGCTACATTGGAATCACACCGTATGTAGCATTTAAGATTGGCTTCTTTTCCTTAGAAATACACACTTAAGATTTCTCTATCTTTGTATAGATTGATAACTCCTTTCTTTTGAGGGCTGCATAATATTCCATTGTCTGGATATTGCCCTATTTATTTACCCATTCACCTACTGAAGGAGATCTTGATCACTTCCAAGTATGATAATTATGAATAAAGCTACTGCAAGTATCTCTGTCCAGATTTCTGCGAAGACATAATCTTTCACCTCAGCAGGGCAGAAACCAAATACTTTCATTTCTGACATGTACAGTAAGAGTATTTATTTTATAAGAACATTCCAAACCATCTTCCAAAATAATTTTACCTTTTTGCATTCTTAGAAACCATGAATCAGAGTTCCTGTTATTTCATACCCTCACCAGCATCTAGTATTGCCAATATTCAAAAATTTGGCTATTGTAATAGGTATGTAGTAGTGTCTCATTTTTTATTAGTACCTGTTTGCAGTACATAATGTTTACATTCCTTGTGTGGACTTGGTACATATATATATATAACACATCTTAATTCCTGTTCCACTCTTGATCCCCTTCCCATGTGAGAAAGATCTGTCTCCCTACTTCATATTATCTATTTTTATTTTGCTCTTTATTTATAATTTTGGTTCCACATATAAGAGAAATCACTTGGTATTTAAGCTTGTGTGTCTGATGTATCCCACTTAACTTCATGGTCTCAGGGTGCACCCAATTTCTTACAAATGACTCAAGTTTATCTTTATGGCAAAGTAGTACTCCACTGTGTGTAAATGCTGCATTTTATTTATCCATTTGTTGGTGGGTGGACATATAGGCTGCATCCAAGCTTTACTATTATGAATTGTGTTGCTATAAGCATGGGTATGCTTTTAATTTGGGGGATATAATTTTTTGAGTGCTTTTTATTTTCTAGGTATTAGTCCTTTGTCTGAGGAATGGCTGGGAAACCTTTTTTCCCATTCTGCAGGCTTTCTTTTCATTATTTTGGTTGTTTCTTTTGCCATTTAGAAGATTTTTAATTTGAAATGATTCTCAGACTATTTCCTGTGCAACTGGGGTTCTGTAATGCCTGTAATTCAAGAGTTTTGCCTGTTTCACGTTCCGGTGGTTATGTGTTTCTGTTTCAACATTTAGTTCTTTGATTCATTTTGATTATGGTTTAGGACATGGGGAAAGATATGGGTCTACATTCAATCTTTTTTATGGGGATTAACCAGTTTTCCTGACACATTTATTAAAGAGGGTATTCGTCCTCTAGTGTATGTTTGTATGAATTAACCTAGCTAAGGAAGTGAAAGACCTCCACAATAAAAAACACAATACTCTGAAGTAGGAAACTGAAGAGGACATCAGAAAGTGGAAAGCTATTTCCCCTGTTCCTGGACAGATGGAACCAATATAGTCAAAATGGCCGTAGTTCCAATATGATATACATATTTAATGCAATCCGGATCAATATACCAACAGCATTCTTCACAGAACTGGAGAAAATAATCCTAAAATTCATACCAAACCATAAGGGACCCAGAATGGCAAAAACAACCCCAGATAACAAAAGCAAAGTGTGAGGCATCATAGTCTCAGATTTGAAGTTATATTACAAAGTATCATAGTCCCAGATTTGAAGTTATATTACAAAGCTACACTGTGAAAACAGCATGGTGCTGGCAGAAGAACAGATGCGCGGGTCAGTGGAACAGGAGAGTGGATGCGGAAACAACACCAAGCACATTCAACTCTTTCATCTTTGACAAAGTGTGTCTCCTTGCTTTAATTTGCATTTCCCTGATGACATAGGTGTTGAATTGCATTTTGTTTTCTTACTGAGTGTTAAGCTAATGTGTATCATCTGAATAATGTTCTTCATCAGCTGAAAGGTTTTTTTTTTCTTTTTTAGATATATGTTTTCCAGTCTATGTCTTGTGTTCTTGTTCTTTTGTCCTGATAATATTTTGTAGAACAATTGTTTTTAATTTTAAAGAAGAATAGTTTATCATTTTTTTCTTTCAATTACAATGCCTTTGATATTGTATCTAAAAAGCTATAACCATTCTAGGTTTTCTCCTATGTTGTCTTGTGGGGGTTTTATAGTTCCATGTTTTACATTTTGAGTTAATTCTTGTGAAGGAAATAAGAATCCATGTCTAGGTTCTTTTTGTGTGTGGATGTCTAGTTGTTCCAGCACCATTTGTTAAAAGATATCTTTCTCCATTATACCACCTTTGTTCCTTTTACAAAGATCAACTGAATATACTACATGGTATAGTATACTGTAGAATATGCATATTCTATAGTGTAGAATATACTGTATGGTATAGTATATGAATATACTATAATTCTGGGCTTTTCATTCTCTTCTTTTGATCTCTTTGTCTTTCCTGTTGACAATTCCACACTGTCCTGATTGCTGTAGCTTCATAGTAAGATAGTGTTACTTACTCCAACTTTATTCTACTCCTTCAGTACTGTGTTGGCTTTTCTGATTCTTTTGGCCTCTTCATATAAATTTGGGGATTAGTTTGACAATGTTCATAAAATAACTTGCCACGAACACACTTTATTTTTTAGATCATTTCTAAACTTCCGTGGCTTATATTTCCTCCACACAAAATTTCTCCTTTGAATGAATGAAGGACTGCTTTAGAGAGCTCATCATCAACCAATGCTTTATATATGAATCTCTGGCCATTCACTTGACTAGGGATGGTCCTGTTTCCTACTTCTAAATAATCTGGAGGCCATTAAAAGTATATTCCATGGCAAATGTAGGGGTAGTGATTTTTCTGCATGTAGCCTTATTCTGTGAATTCTCTGAGAACTAGGTTTTCTCCGTGCAGCTATAAGAGGTAGAGAAAGCATGTTTTAGAATGCCCAGCTGCTAAAAGTGTAGGTTTGTAATCAAGAGAATCACTTAAAAGGCAGATCTGCAAGTCAAGGTTTTGTATTTAAAAAAGTTAGGAATAAGTGTCAATACTGAGGGAAAACAGTCAGGAGAAGGGAAATGTCTGTCCCTGCTGCATGCAAGACAGTGTTAGAGTGTCCTGCTGCTCCAGGAAGATAGTCTATGCAACCATTTTATTACCTTTTAAGTGGGATAGTACATCACCCTTGGACAATATTGCATGTTACAACAAAGTCTATATAAAACATTTCTGGTCTATTTTTTCATAACCAGTCAAATCTATAAACCTATGTTTTGCATCTCACATAAAACATTTTCTTTCTCAAATATTTTTTGTCTTGGTTCTTTGGAGATTACAGTCAAGGGGTTTCATGGGGCATTATTTTGTCTGTACCAAGGAATTAATTTCATGCATGAGGGACTATTCAATATCCCAGTAACCAGGTCATTGCTAAGAGTGCAGCTCATAGTCCTGGAGTAATGGGGAAGGACGAAGTTCCAGAGAGCTTTCTGGGTTACATTGCTGCTTTTCAAATAGAGACTGAAGTAAAGATTCTGCTCCTAGTAGTGTCTGGGCCTTCCACTTGATGGCACAGTATATTATGGGGATTGAGTAGGTGTGAGGTGCATTTGGTTTATCATACTTATGCTTTTCACACCTATATGTAAAAATGTCTTTGTCATCTCCTTGGAAAGAAAGAAAATTGATAGACAAAGATGGAAGTTTTGCCTTCTTTCTCTGAGGAGGCAAATTAATACAATTAAAATGAGCATTGTGCCCACTCTGACTGACTAGTTAAATAAGATGATAACCACAAAATGCACATGAATATTTATGGAGGTTCAATATTAAAAAAAAAACACCTGGGTGGATAAAAATGGGAAGAAGAAGAATCCTCATTAGATTTCTAAGTAATAGGAAGATTTTCATTTGAGAATACAGCTATAGCTTCATTTAATAAAGGAAGAATGCTACCATTTACTAAAATAGAAATACAAAACAGAAAGCTCTAATGAAACAATGAGAATTAAATCAGTCACTCCATGGTAACTAACAGAAATATTTTTTTTAAAGTTTGGCTTTAACATAGAAAATAAGGCTTGCTGATAGAAAATAAAATCACATTTGTTAATAAAATAATAAAAATAATATTTTAGTAAGTGAATAACTAGTTAATAGGGGAAAGTGAATTCTAGGTTTTATATTTAAAAGGTAGCACATAAACTCTCAAGTTCATTTTAAGCATGAGAAATGAGCTGGCATATATAATGAATTATATAAACCCTTCTTCCTTGGGACAAATGGGGACATTAAGGATAAGCACCCAAAGTGTTTACATAATTTCTTAAAATGTACAAACCGTACTATTAAGTATAACATATAAAGTTTTAAAACATTGAAATAGTCAATTGAAAAACATAAATGTTAGAAGAATTTCTTGGCCTTAGAACTGAGATTTCTTTATTTTGCTAACTAAAATATATGTATCTGGTTTCTTAATCCTGTTTAAATTCAGATGTTTTAAATAGTCACTTACAATTTAATCTCATTTATTAATTCTCTGAATCTGGAATAGATATTTTGTTTACCATAAACATATTCCAATATGCCTAATGTTGCCAGACAAAATACAATAGCAGTTGAGATTAAAAATTAAAGCAAAGACAAAACAGAACTGAGATGCATTCTTATCTTTTATTTCTGAGACAGGGTCTCTCTGTGCAGTTCAGGCTGGCCTTATACTCACTATTTAGCACAGCTTGGCCTCAAACTTGTGGCGATCCTCCTGCCTCAGTCTCTCAAGTGCTGGGATTACAGTTGGGCACCAAGGTGCCCGGTCTCATTGCCTTAGAAAAACACATTTATAAACACCTTTCTAATTCAGTTGAATTTTCTTTCATTAAGAAACATTAAAAAGCCTCCATGAATTCCTTAAAAAAATTTGTATAGATTATACCTTTATCATGTACATAAAGTATACTTTATTTTACATGATGACCATACAACTAGTTTTAACACACAAGTTCATCACAATAAACTTTCAAATACTTTTGTATTTAGTGAGCATTGAAACCATCTACACATGTGGGTGCATATTGTGAATTTCTACTTACGCAAACCACAAGTGCCAGTGCTAGTAATTAAGTGAGCTTGGTGCATCAAATAAGTAAAATATTGTTTATAAAAATAATGTGATTATGAATAAATTTTTTCACTAACTACTGCCAAGATTGTCTTCTCTTTGTAAGTTCTTAATTCATTTTTATGTCACGGGAGGAGTAAAAATGTTCTCAATCCATTTTACCTCTCCATCCTCATAATCTTCCAAATGGAACGGTCATGAAGCAACCCCCCGTATTTCATGTCCCCCGTAGTAATTTTCTTGGGAAAGGAAATATATCTCAAAGTTTATGGGAAAAACGAGTGTTTATCTGCCCACAAATACTCTAGTAAAGCCACTTTTATGACACTGCTCTCTCTGTACCTTCCAGATCACTGGAAACAGGACAGACGGCTCTAAGCTACATGCTCTGCAATGTGAAACTATTTTGTTTACATGCACCAGTGCCCCATTTGCAGAGAACCACAGTGCAATCAGAGCAAGATACATAAAGCGTAGATTTATTTTATAGCCTGGCTTAAAAACAATAGTGACAAGACCTCTCAGTTTCTGCTGTTTAATTTGTTTGATCAAATGCTAAGAACTATATTGCTCAATGGTCTTGATCAAGTTTAGTGACCATGAAAAAGAGACACCCGGTGATGTCTTCTCTTTATCTATTAATAAAAGTATTCGCATATGCTACTGTTATGAACATATACAGTGATAGCACACTATTCAGTAATCACGAGTTTTTGCAATAAATTCACAAGGATTATTCTCTTGAAAAAATATGGTAAAATATGCATAATTAGAAGAGTAACTGTTTAAAGAAGAACATATATCATCTGGATGACTGCTACACAAATGAAGGAAATGACACTCTAAAAGAGGAATGGATTTATCCAAAGTCATGCGTGCAATCATATAAAAACGTGTCTTATTCTATGACCGGCGTTCTATCACACGCCGTTGCCTGTCTTGTATGAGCTTGTTGGCAGACCACGAAATGTAATATTTGTTTTCCTACAGCTCTAATCTCTATCTTCAAGTCACATTTTCATGCAAACTGATACTTTGAGGGAGAAATGACCTCTTAAATACGACCAGCCAAAGTTAAACATGTGGTTTCCTGTACAGTGTGTTTTGAAAGTCATTGACAGAGTGCACAGCTCAAAATTTTATTTTCCATGCCTGTGGTGATATATGAATATTCCATTACTACAGGCACTTTAAAGATTACAGGATTATTTAAAAAGGCTCTAGTTAACAGTCAACTGTGTTTATCCCCTGCCACAGAATATATTTTGGGAATATACTATCTATACAGGGATCACTGCATTGGGTCAAGAAAATCCTTATCACAGAACACGGTGTCCATGGAGATTTACAACCACGGGGAAGTGGGCAGAGGCAACAAGGGCTGCTACAATTCCTTGTTACATGTATGTGTGATGAACCTTTATCAAAACGCTTCCAAATTTAAGGTCCTTTAACTAACTGTAAACCCATTTTTCTCTCCTCTATCCCAATTTCTTTCAATATTTCAAGATGTCACAGTCTGTACTCTGGATGTTGCTATATGGGTAAGGTGACGCAAAGGCCCTCTTCTTCCAGTTCAAAAATATTCTGAGAAAAACAGTGAGAGAAAAGAGAAATGAGAAATAATACACGCAGGTCCTCATAAAGAAGAACAGGGATTCTGATTACTTTAACATTTTTTTCTTACATTGAGGACAAGACTGAGAAGGCCTTTGACATTCTCAAAGGACAGCTGAAAGCAGTTGCAGTGTGAGCCAGCCAGCCCGTCCAGGGGCTCACCAGGCCAAGGGTGGGAAGAGGACATGGCAGGGATGCAAGAGTTCAAGGCAGTGTTGAGAGCCAAGTGGGACCAGGGAAGACCACACCAGCTGTGTATCCCGAGTCCTGTTTCGGTGAGACTGCCAGCAGGCTGATCAGAGCACAGACAGACAAGCTGCTTCTTCGTGTCCCAGAAAGACCAGACGACGCTGTGGAGATTATCTGTTCCCCCTGCTGCAGCAAGGACATGGGGCCTTGTGCTCCTTATAAAGGGGTGCAGGGAAAGAAACTGAAGTTTGTAGAAGACTGAACAATTACAAAAGTGAAACAAAGTGAAAAACTAAAAGGACCTCTAAAATGATTACTTCAGACTAAGTTATAAGCTGAATTGGACTACATATATTTTTATTTCCATTCCTTGCTACATACATCATTTACGAGAGTGAAATGTGAGTAATTTTACAATGCTTCCTGCACACAGGCAGGTGGACTATAGATTCATTGAAATGGATTCTATTCCTATTGTTGAATAAACGAAAATAATTAGTACACTACTTGTGTCTCATAGCCCCTTGTCAACCCTAGAAATGATAGTATTCCTAGGAGAACCAAAGGATAGCAGTCATGCATATTTCATTAATTAATTCTACTTATTTAAATTACTTTTGTTTACATAACTTTAAAATAAGCATTTGTAGATTTTCTAAATAGAGATGCTATAGTTCAGCAATGACTAAAATTTTAATTTATACCACACTTCAAGCCTCTATAATTTTTTAAAACACATTCCTAGGAACAAGCAAATAAAATGATAAAATATTAAGCTCATTTTAATAAGCAGTCATGTTGAACAACCTAATACATTTTATGCCCAAGAAAACTATTATTATCTAAAGAATAATGAGCACAATTTTAATGAGTATTTGATCCTTAAATAATTACCATTACTTACTGACCAGATGTAAGAACAACCCTACTTTTCAAACCATGCAGCAAGATCTGACCCTACCCTTCTTTTCTACACTGATTTTTGTAGCATACTTTTATCACACTAGCTGAAGAAAACTTAGCTTTGCAAAGATATGATGTTAATTAGGAAGTTTAACACATTCCAATGTGGAAATGGTGAAGTACCTCAAGCTAGTATTTCATGTGAGGCTGCCCAATAGATGTTGGGCATTGCTACTTCTCTCAAAAAGTGAGTGTTTATGAATGGCAGTTTTCATTACTCTTTATTCAGTGGTCCCATAACATTGTGTTTGCATCTCTATTGCGGCAGTTAGGCAGAAATGCAATTTGTTTGTGTCTTAATTTACCTCAAAGTAGCTCAAGGGCGAAGAGCACTCATTCATTTGACATCTCAAATTTCTGCATTTTGCTTAACATAAAAATGTGTTTAATTAGCATATATTAAATGAATAATCTAAGGTAGAATAGTAATTCTAAGTGGCATTAAGGACCAAGTCACTAAGAATATGACTGTCTTAGTTGTTTTCTCATCACTGAGACATAATACCAGAGTCTCACAACTTGAAAGAGAAAAGATTTATTTCAGCTCACAGTTTGCAGAGGTTTCTCTCTATAGCTGGCTGGCTGCAGGGCAGGGTGGCGTGACAGAGGGGCAAGGCAGCGGGGCAGGGCCGGGGAAAACTGTTCACGGCACAGCAGGCCAGAAGCAGAGAGGGATCAAGGGAGAAAGGAGGGAGACAGATCCTTCCAGGCCATTCCCCAAGACCAGGCTGCATCTTCTAACATCACATTTAGCTATAAACTCGGGCTTCGTGACCCAATCACCTCTCGAAAGCCCCACCTATGAGCACATGAGGCTTTGGGGAGACATCTAGATACAGACTATAATAATGACATATCTCATTATCAACAACTAGCTGAAGTTATAGATCCTTGCTTTTTAAAATTTTTATTGGTATATGTTTGCAGTACATAAAGATTATATTCACTGTACATAACACATCTAAATTCTTTTCCCGTCCCCTCCACCTCCCCTTTTGCCAGCGTCTGATTCATTTATTTACTTTATAACTCCTTATAAAGTTAATTGTCGTATATGCAGATTAACAACCAGACTAATGGTCAAAAAACATATAAGACAATTATACTAAATCAAAGAACACTTTTAGACACTTTGTCCATGCTGAATTTTTGATCTTTGACTTACTGAGACTAGTCAATAGAAAGATAATACTCAGAGAAATGGTTTAAACTTCTAGATTTGTAACATTTGATTTTTTTCCCAGCCTCTAAAAAAAAAAATCAATGTGGTTTTCAGGGTGATCTTTATGTGGTCGTGTCAAGCATTAGACCTTTACAAATCTAAGTATTAAGAATTTAATGAAATACAAACCAAGCTACAGAGAATGTGATAACTTGGTTCAATTCAATTCCAAGGTAAAATATATACTCAGTGTATGCTCTGACTGAAAATATTTGCTCTTCAACCAACATCAAGGATTTACTGTTTTAAATTCATTTTATCAGTACATTTTAGATATACACGATGATAACATTTATCATAGGGAATTTGTACCTGTGCATGCTATATCTTTATTCTTTTTTCCCTATTCTACTCACCTTTTTTCAGTCCCTCTTTCCCTCCTTATTTACAAAAGCTTTGTTTCCATTTTATCCTTCTATTTACTTTTATTTTTCTTTTCCCTTCCTTCTTTTCTCTTTCTCTCTCCCCTGTTCCCCTTCCATTTGAACTTTTTCTTCCCATTTCCCAATATCTGTTATACATTTTGGTCTTTATTTCCTATTTCTCACAACAGAGAAACAATGTGATATTTAAACATGTGTGTTTGATTTATTTCAATTAAGAGTATGGTCTCAAGGTCCATCCATTTACCTATAAATGCCTCAAGGTTGTCCTTCTTTATACCAGAGTAGTACTATATTGTATAAAAACATCCCACCTTCTTTATCCATTCATCCATTGACGGGCATTTGGGCTGTTTACAAGATTTAGCTATTACGAACTGTGCCACCAGAAACATGGCTGTGCATATATGCTTTTAATTCTTTCAGGAAGATAACAAGAATAGGAATAGCTGGTTGAAATGGAACCTCTTGTCCTAGTTTTTTAAGGAGTTTCCACTCTGATTTCCACAGTGGTTGCCCCACCAACAGTGGAGAAGTGTTCCTTTTCCCCCATAGCTCCACCTGCATTTGTTATTGGTTGATTTCTTGACAATAGCTATTCTTTGTGGAGTGACATGAAATTTCAGTGTTATTTAAATTTGCATCTTTCAAATGACCAGTGATGTTGAGCACTTTTTTCATATATTTATTTTCTATTCATTCATTTCAGCTGCTCATTTTTGCCTTGGGTCTTTAAATTTGAGGGGTCTGTTTTTTCTTTTTCTTTTTTTTAGTTCTTTATATGTTCTAGATGTTAGCCCTTTGTCTGAGGAATAGCTGGCAAATTTTTTTTCCCACTCTGATTAGAGAAAACAATCCTAAAATTCATTTGGAATCAGAAGAGATCAAGAATAGCAAAGGCAATTCTGGGCAACAAAGGCAAGGCAGGGGGCATCACAATCCCTGACTTGAAATTATACTACAAAGCTAACATGATAAAAACAGCATGGTGCATTGAAAATAATATTCTAGTGTTATGAAAATAACTCATTTTTGTTAGTCAAATGTTCTAATGGGTTTTCTATTTGCCATTTGTTTTCTTGTTAGAACACTCTAGTTGTTACAGTATGCTTTGCTTTAATAATTAATATATAAATATAAAAAATTAACAAAATTGTAATATTCAAAATTTAAATCAGTAAACATATATCCAAAAATTGGCAATTTGAATCAGACAAATATCTTTTTGGTCTCTAGAAAATTTTCTACAAAATGTACAAGTAATACAGTATTTCAGTATCATATATCTGGTTATTAATACTATAGTTGATAATGTCGTTAATAACTCAAAATGTTAAATTTGTTTACTTCTTTGAATGTAAAAAGATCTAGGATTCCATAAAAATAAAATTTTAAATGTGGTTAACCATAAATTTTCTACTGATGATAAGCTTTTAGTGATTGATCATTAATCTTGAATCATTAGATTATTAAAAACTACACAATAAAATTACCCAGGTGAAAGAATTCTTCCCTCATCTTCAGAGCTGGAGGTAGGAGTGGGTTAAGTCAAGTCTTAAAAAATGAAAACATTAGAGTCCCCTGACTCCAGGCAGGAAGAGATGAAAAAAAAAATTAAGGCGTATTATGTGCATATATCATGTCTGCACAAAGAATGTAAACATAATTATGTACCACACACATGTACTAGGAAGAAAAAAAATGAATTAAGCTGTATTATGTACATGTACCAATTCTCCACAAGGAATACAAACATTATGTGCTATAAACATGTACTAATAAAAAATATAAACAAATAAAAGAGCAGGAAGAAAATCTCCACCATCATATAAGCTCTGTAAGTCATCCTCAAAGCCATAGGACTGATCTTTTGATTTATGGCTATTTGAAATCTGGTAGTCATTTCCGGTTGCCTCCAAATCTTAGAGATCTACTAACCCAGTACTCATTTCCTGGACAAAATGAAAATGGATATTTCTATTTCTGATGCATAGAATGGGGATGTTTAACCACACAAACACTGCGTGGTTGCTTTACTAACAAAGAGTATGAGTAATTTTGATAGCTAAATCTCATGCCAAATCCTTCTGGAAAATACTTGTGGAAAAAAGCTGCATCCTACTCAGGACAAAGTCCCTGGTCTGTAGCTGCAACACACTTTCAAATACAGAAGAAGATCTTACCTTATGTGAACTAGCCACCTGCTGGACTTCTTCCTTCTAGCTTTGTTCTAAGACAAATATTATAGCAGATTAAAAATGTTCCCTCTGGGTTCATGGACATCATCAGTGTGACAAAATTTTACCTAGAGGAAAAATAAATAAATATGTCAGTGACTGTACATGCTTTTATTTTTTTAAAGGGAATCACTTACTTGAAGAGATGCTATAAACAGATTCTATGAACATAGAGGCCACCATCTTGTTACAAAATCCATTCTCTTAGTCAAAAATATTTTAATACCTTCAAATACCTGAATATGAGCATAAACTAAAATTAGAGACACCTTTGTAGAGCACAGAACATGAGATAATTCCTGAAAGATGGGTAGAATTTTGACAGGTGGAAATATAGAGGGAAGACATTCCAGCCTAAGAAAGTGACATGTAGAAATAAGGGGTATATTCAGAAAAATAATAAGTGTTCTGGTGTGGATAGAATGTAGGTCATTTAAGGTTGAAAAAGGTAAAACTATTTTGAATATAAAAGTATACCAAGCTCTGGCTCTAGAGAGTTTTGAATGATGGCACAAGGTATTTGGACTTCTTGTTCAATAATAGTAGTTAGAAAAGGTTTTAGATATTTTAAAAAAAATTCAAGTAAAAACCTATAGGAATCCTAGGAAGAATTTACAATCTAAAGAATGATTTTCTTAACAGGCATGCAAATAAATTAAATAACCCCCTATTTTATCAAACGTTTTATGCAAATTTGACATAAATACTTTTGCTGTGGGGCATCTGTAACCATTTGGAATCTATGCTTCCTATAGTTTTTGCTCAGATTTTTCAAGATGAAACATATAACTACCATGTGTAACATAGTGCCAATCTGTACAGAAATGACCTGAGTTAATATCATTGCTATAAGATTTTTAAGTGAGTTGTAAGCCTTCTTTCAAACATGAAAATGATATGATATCATCTTTATGTAAATTCACTATAAGTTTATTAAAATTTCTACAGTTGATTGCTATGTTGAGAGAAAAAACATTTTAAAAGCTTTTATTGTTCTTATTTAAAAACAAGTATTGAGGGAGAAGGGGCATTTCTAAAGTATATAATCTTCAAAAGAATAAAATTCATACTTGGAAGATAACATTAGAAAATTCAGAAAAGCATATAGAAGTAAACAAAAAACAGTCATTCTGTTACCATAGAGATGACAATTAAAAATATTCAGTATATCCTTTGCAGCATATTGTTTCTGTGTATTAATGTAGGTAACAACTTTCAATGTGGGATAATACCACATTTTAATCTAATTATTGAACATAATGATGTATCACATACTTTTCACTACTTTACCACTAATATTTGCAAAGATAATTTAATAGTTGAAACAGTTCTACTGTGTGAACATAATTGTTTCTTATTTTGGTAGGTATAATTTAAGTATGTTCTATAATAAATTTTATAAACATCTCTTATTTCATATAATTTATTCATTTTGTTCTAAACATCATAAATAATAAAAATATAAAATGATACATGTACATATGACATATGATAGAAAACTAGTGCATGTTTACATTTAAAGAATTTTCTGAATAGCTCTGGAAGTCCTCTTTCGTGAGTCTCCCAAAACTACATTTTCTAAGTCATGTCTATATGATTACAATGTTAGGTCTGAGAGTAGTTTTATTATGTATTGCCTGATTAGTCTTCTGAATTTGCATAAATTTCCCCTTTCCCTGCATCCTCACAGCATTGGTATTGAACAGCTTCTACTACATTCCAGTTCAGCCTGCCCGTTCGGCCTATGCAGTAAGTGGATGGGTCTTGGGCAATGACCTTGGTTCGTTATAAATGCAGTTGGGTAGTTCCAATTGCAGTTCCTAATGTGTTTTGTTGCTTGAGCAAATCAATATCTCCCCTGACACCTAGCATACAACTAGTGATCTGCAAAAGCCTTTTTTTCCTCTGTCCCTATTCTGACGGCTCACAAAGGACATCAAAAGGAGGCTTCTTTCAGTTGGCAAGGCCAGCAATACAGCTGCACTGTCCTTCAGAAGTATATTAGTTTTCCAGAAAAAGAATTTGATCATTTCCTTACTTTACTTTTTATACCATCTGGGTACATTTGTTATGATGAATGAATGCTGTGAACAGAAAGTAGAGGCTACTTTACATACATTGGTGAGACCCTTGCATATCAGAGGGCAGGAACAAATGTCACAAAATTTCAGGAATATCCCATTTCAGCGATAGTGGACTTAAGAATGATAAAGACAGTATTAAAATGATAAAGACATATGAAGAGGATGAGTAGCTCACTTACGAAAGTCAGATTAGCCTCAGATTGCACAACAGTACCATTGGATGAAAAAGTCAGTGGAGAAACTAATTTAGAATATTGAAAGAGAAGAACTTTATATTCTCCCAGATATTCTGCCAAGGATAAAGCCACAATGAGAACACTTTTGAAAGGAGCAACAAAATGTTTAAAAATTATACAAATAAAGATAGCAAGTTACCTAAGAGATAGGATGTATACTCAGTGTTTAGCAGTAATTGTTAAATATATTATTGAAAGTTTAGGGTGATACACTAAATCCCTGTCGTACCATACTCTATCAATTCCAGGATCATTACATCAGTGTTTTAATTATTATATTTCAACTTATTTTAATATTATTAATTGTTATACTTTCTTATTTAAAAATCTGATGATCAATTGTTTCAAATAATGATGGAAAAAGTGATACACTCTATATACTATCAACTAAATAAAATATATAGTGCACCAGTTTCCAAACATTGTACATCAGGCAGTTCAGAACTTGAAAAGAGGGAAATAGACAAGGTGAGGTGAACATTATAATCCCTCAGGCTTTCTCACTGGCAGTCCTTTGCTACAGTAGTCAAGGGATGCAGAGTCAAACTAGAGAAATAGCTTTCCTGAGCAGATAAGGCAGATGATGGACTCAGAGCTCTAAAATTAAGTGCAATTTTCAGGATAGAGCATCACAAAGGAGGGAAAAACACAGATCTGGGCCCCAGAAATCATGAGGATTACTCTTGAGTCCTTGACCTGTATCTAGGCTGAATATATGCAGAGAAATAGCTCAAAAGGCCTAATTGGGACAAGCTGTTGCAAGGATGAAAAATAACAAGAGAAAAAAATAGAAATTTTGCAGATTTAGGGTATATTAGAGTGCTGGCTCAGTCAGAATGTAGAGATTTCATTCCTCTTCTCCTGTGTTCAACTATTATGAGACATAGGAATAAGGATCAAATCATAGAAATAGAATCAAACCCTAAGATTAAAGACAAAACTGAAATAAACATGTTTAAATAAAGCATAAATCTAAGACAGACATATTTGAGAATATCTAGTAAATTTACTGCCAAGCAGAACAAAAACTTAATGCCTTTGAAAAGAAAGCAACATAATCAAGAGGCCCTAAAATATGTCATTCGTGATATCTAGCATCAAATCTAAAGTTATTGTATGCTGAGAAGGAGAAAACATATTTACATAAACAGTAATCTGTAGAAATAAATCTTGGTATGATGTAGATGGTGAAATTGCCAAACAAGAACTTTAAAGTTGCTATTATAAATATGATTAAGAATATAAATTAATACATAGAATACATGAACAGACTGGGACTTTTAGAAAATCAATTTAAAATATATAAAACTAGTCATATAAAATTTCAAAAGATGAACACTGCAGTATCTGAAATGAACACTTTACTGTGTTAGCTTAGCAGGAGTTTATACAAGGGAGAAGAAGGGGTCAATAAAATTTAAAACAAATAAATATAAAATACCTAAACTGAAGAAAAGAAAGAAAAATGTCTACAAAAATGGATTCTCAGTGACAAATGTGGTAATATAATTAGTCTAAGCAATCTGATTCAAGACACAGATGATAAGACAATAAAATGATATATTTTTAAAAATGTTGTAGCTGAAAATTTCCAAAATTTGGTAAACAATACCAAGAAGCTCTCCAAACGCCATGTAGGATAAACACAAATAAAACCATAATTGATCATATTAGAGTCAAATTACTGAAAATCAAAGATAAATGAAAAAAATTTTAGAGCAGCTGGATAAAATGACACATCAGGTACAAGGGAACAAAAACAAGACTTAGAAGAAATTATCTAACATAATGAAAAATGATGTCATATAGAATCTGGACATACAAGAAATGGAGATGTGGAATCAAATGACAATTAAATAGAAAGTGTCAAATATTGAAAACTTAAGACCAAGCACTATATAGTTGGGAAGTAAAAGCTGTAGATATTTAAATTAGAAGAGAAAAAGTTTAATCTCAATAATATATGAAAACTTAAAAGAAGAGCAAATTAAGTCCAAAATAGTAAGGAAAAAAGAGCATAAATCAAAGTTAATGAAGCTGAATTTAGTTCTTTGAAAATATTAATAAAATTGACAAATTCCTAGAAAGACTGATCGAAAAGATAAAAAGATGACAAGTTACTAAAACAAGGATTAAAAGAATACAAGACTATACATATTACAGATATTAGGAGAATAATTTTGGAATACTTTGATAAAAGAATTGACAATTTAAATGTAATGAACAAATTTCTTGGAAAACATAAATGGCCAAAACTGATAGAAGAAAAATAAAAAATCTGACTATAGCTTTATCTGCTAGGAAAGATGAATTTAAAGTTAAAAATCTTCCCATAAAAAGAAATCTAAACCCAGTTGGTTCTTCAGAAGAGTTTTTTCACACATTTAAGGAGGAAATAATGCTAACCTGACCTGTATATTTTCAGAGAATTGAGGAAATGGAAAAAATTCTAACATTGTTTCATGAGCTGAACACTAATACTGTAATCTGAAAAGAGGATTATAAAACAGAAAATTTTGCACCAGTATGCCCCAATATCAGGCACCATCAAGACCTGTGACATGTCTGAGAATATATCATAGTTTCCACCTAACCAGTTAATTTGCCACAGTCCATTTGATACTGATGTAAAGCAGGAGACTCTTCCACAGTCAGCGTATTTTTGTCAGCTTCCTCTGTCCCCAAATCCTTCAGAATGATGCAGATGGATTTAGGTGGAAGCCTGCAAAAGAAGTGGGTTTCACAACAGGAAAGAAATCTCAGCAGAGAGAAAGCATCTTTTGCAATAAATAGTAAGCTGAGTTCTGGAGGAAGATACTATCTATTTTCTAAGACTGTTTACTATGCAAACATCCTTGAAAACAAGGAGCACTCCAACTAGCTATCAACAGGAAAATTAGTAAATGTATGAGTTGCTCTTCTAGAATCAATGGTTTGCAAGAGAATAGATTTAATGCAGCAGCACACTTACAAATTACAACATTCACACACAAGTCAAATGCAGGAGAAGTGCAGAACATCTACCTGTGCACCGAAGACCCAAAAGATCCAATTAAAAGCTGGGATCCCACAGCAGTGCCCTATGTATATCTGTGTCTGCACTAAAAGGCTGCAGAAATCTATACTGGAGCCAGGGTATGACACTCACAGCAGAGATGAAGACCAGAGCTATCCTGAAGCAAACAGCAGCCATCCCCAACAGCAAGGCCCCGAGCTCCTTCTGCAATGAGAACAGCTGAGCTCCCTGCAGGAGAACCAGCCACCAGAGCTTCTCCTGGAAAAGAGCCAGCCCCTATCTTGTACTCCTGTTCTCTTTCATGTTGTGTTGGCAACAATCCTCGGGTGGATCCTCTATGCCCAGAACCTCACCAGATCAGTCCAGTTGGGTGCTCCTGCTCAAGTTGACCACAATAAATCCCCCACAGTAAGTAACAGGAGAATGAATAAAAATGAAATAGTGTATGATTACAATGTATTACTCAGCCACGAAAAAAGTAGATACTACACGTATACGTAACACAGTGGAGGAAAAATTTTTAAATATTTTATTTCAAATGAAAGAAGACCAATACAAAAACTAAACATTTCATGATAATATAAAATTCAAAAACAGACACAAGTAGCCTGCAATAAAACAAACAAAAAAAAAAGTTGCATCACTAACCTACTGTGGGGAATGGAGAAGAGAGGAGGGCTGGGATAGGAATATTGACTAGACGGAGGTTTAAAAAACTTTCTGGGAGTGAAGGAAGTTTTCCTCATAAATCCAATTATTACAACAAACCTTGCTGATCATAACCAAAGATCTGTGCATTTCACTGAACATAATGTCACCTTAATTGAGAAAGTAAAACACTAAAAGCTTTGATTATTTTTTCACTTGACTTTTAGATTAATTCCATCAGATAACAAAAAGAAAAGGATCCCATTGGGTATGCAAGATGCTTTCTTTTGCAACTTAATTTAAAGAGATTTATCACATGTACAATAACTGAACAATTCCAGACTTCTCTATTCTTATTGCAAAATTTTTCTATTCATTTTATATATTTCTGCTGATTTAAGGAGAGTTTTTTGTACTTTGTTACTGTTCTTATAAGAGAAAGCTATCTATTTATTTTGAAGTTAGACACTGCTGAATTATCGAAGTTGTTATTAGTTTTTACTTGGTTTTGTGCTCTAAGGAAATATCACTATCTATAAATAATAATGTATTTTTCCTTCCAAAAATAATACATTTTATATTGACTGACTGACTGTCTAATGGAAATTGTAAGAAAATCCAGAGCAACTGCAAATTCTAATGGGAAAAGAGAGTAACATTGCTCAATAGTTCGGGGAATCCCTCTGGTTAAGATTGGGTCCCAGCCACTCTGCAAATACTCTGTTTACAAAGGTAGTTGATCCGCATCAACGAAGGGAAGTACACCTACTGTGTTTCTTTTCTGGCCTGAATATAACCTTCATCTCTAAAACCACTCTTCAAATTAAGCAGAGTTGCGATGTTTTCCAGAGTATTCTCCATTTCCATCGTAAGAATATGAACTTCTTTGTCATAGTGAGGGCTTGAGCCAACGTGGATTTGACCATCGCCTCTCCTCTGAACCTGTCTGTTATTCTCTTCCAGAAATTCCTGGG
Organism: Hystrix cristata; assembly: GCA_004026905.1. NCBI lineage: Eukaryota > Metazoa > Chordata > Mammalia > Rodentia > Hystricidae > Hystrix > Hystrix cristata. Next base: position 52,836 of record PVJO010002197.1, on the reverse strand, counting down.
AGTTTCTGATACCCTGATGGATTTTTCCAAATTTTCACAGGTGTTATATGTTGTGAAAATATTTTTGTATTTTGTTGGTCATAGCATCAGCAGTGTGAGGGAATGAATGTCATTTAATGACACTGACAGAGAACTCACAGATGTTGGTATCTTTTCTCTGGGAAATCTTGTTCTTCATTTGAAAAGTGGAGAAAATAATACAGCAGTCAAATTCAGTATTCAGTGAATGATGCACATGTTCATGTGTTTGTGGCTGAGAAAAGAGACTTAATTCCTAGGCAGATTCCTATGAGTGACCATATATTATGAAAAATACACTGTGGCACAACTGGAATTGCAGAATTCAACTTGACAAAGCATTCTAGATGGGGGAGTCCAGAACTCTTTGTATGGAGATGGTTGGCTTGAGGATACAAATGTTCCTCTCTAGGGCTAGTTTCTTTTCCCCTTGGACATATAATGTATGTTGTCTACCTAGAGCATAAGCAGCAGAGGGTGTCTTTCAGTCTCTTCCCACCAAGTTCTCTGATGGAGACCAAAGTCTATTGGACCATACATTTTAGACAAGTTTTTTAGACCTACTCTACTTTCTCTCTGAGTAAACTTGGACATTTCTGGGTGCATTTACTAATGTTTAATTTAATCAACGTCAGCTCCTCTGATTTTTTAGTTTCATTGTTATTTTTACTGAAATGTAATGTACAATATAGGAGAGTACATAAATCACAAATGTACAACTCAATGAACTTCCATACACACTTGTGTAACCAGCTTCCGACTTAAACATTTGATTCCACCAGTACTCCAGAAGACCATTCATGCCTTCTGGGTAATATTCTGCACTTTGAATTTAATATCGTTGTTTGCTAAAGTTTTTTTTTCCTCATTGCTTTACAGTATTAGCGTCAGTATTAACATATACATATACTTTTAACACATATATGTGTATATATATCTTCAAAATCACATATGAAGATATATTCATTCTTTCATTCAATCATTAGCAGATATCTGAGCTATTTCCAGTTTCAAATTATAACAAATAATACTTCTAAGAACATCTTTGTGTAGGTGCTTTAGTAATCACAAGTGTTTCTGTAGAGTACACAATTGTTCAGACAGAATATGCATATTCTAGACTTTCATAAAGCTGTGAGTTTTCTAAAGCGATCCCTTTTCTACTCTGACTGTGAACAGATTTTTAGCTGCTCCACATACTTGCTACTTGCTGGTGTCAGTCATTTTAGCCCTTCTAGTGGGTATTGACTGACATTTCATGATTTTAATACCTGTTAACTTGATGAGTCATAAATATATTCATCTTGTCAGATTTTTAACTTTTTGGATATCCTTTTTGTGAAGCATTTAGTCAAATGTTTGTTCATTTTTCTATTAAATTTTCCAACTTTTAAACTTAGAGAAGTTCTTTTCCAAGTAAGAGTAGTTTGCTAGAAATCTGTATTAGAAGTATCTTCTGCCATTCTGTGGTTGCTTTTTCTTTCTCTTAATGATGTCTATTGATGCACATATATATTTACTTTATATATATATATATATACACACACACAATTTGGTAGTTAAATATTAAAAACGTTCCCTGGAACTAGAAACATGTCAAAGATAATAATCTTCATTTCTCGTTAGCCAACTTTCTGTTGCATTATTCAACTATCTGTTGTTGTAACAAAATATCTGATATACAGAACCCAAGGAAGAACATTTATTTTGGCTCATGTTTTCTCAGGTTTCAGTCTCTGGTTGGCTGGCTCCATGGAAGAAACATCATGGCAGAAGGACATGCTGGAGGAAAGCTGTTCAACTCATGGCTTTTGGGAAGCAGAGAACAAGGAAGAGCCAGCAACCAGATATATTCCCCAAGGTCACATCTCTATTACCCACCCAGACAAACTCAGAAGTGCGCTTTACTAATCTCCTAGGTTTCTTACAAGACAGTCAAGATTAACCATCACAGCCATTATAAAAATTGTTTTGAGAGAAAAAAATACTTGTGTAAAATACCTCTAAGTATACTCAATATATCAGTTCTTCAAGAACCCTTATCTAATGTACATGAATAGGCCCAATATTCTCATAAAATCCCTGGATCTGAAGAATCTCCGGAGATCTCTGTCTGTGGGGGGAGAGAGAGAGAGAGAGAGAGACAGACAGACAGACAGACAGAGAGAGAAAAAGAGAGAGAGAGAAAAGAAAAGAGAGAGAGAATCCTTTCCTTCCTTTCTTTCTCTTTCTTTCTCTCTTTCCCTTTCTCTTTCTTTCTTTCTTTCTTTCTTTCTTTCTTTCTTTCTTTCTTTCTTTCTTTCTTTCTTTCTTTCTTTCTTTCTCTTTCTTTCTCTCTTTCTTTCTCTCTTTCTTTCTCTCTTTCTTTCTTTCTTTCTTTCTTTCTCTTTCTTTCTTTCTTTCTTTCTTTCTTTCTTTCTTTCTTTCTTTCTTTCATCTTTCTTTCGTCTTTCTTTCTATCTCTCTGTCCTTCCTTCCTTCTCATCCTTTCTTTTTTTCATACTGAGGCTTGCACCCAGGGTCTTGCCACTAGCCAAATACAGTTAATTCTTGATAGTTGCATTATTTGTGTTTTATAAAGTCACCAGGAACACAGAATTAGCAAATACTGAAACCCTGCTACTTAGGGAAGTTCAATTTCCTTGTGAAATGACAGAAAGAAGGTTTTGCAAGCCTCTAGCACAATATTTTTGCAAACAGACTGACATATAACTTTGTTTTATGTGTTTATGTTTAAAGATAGATTATTTAATATGTGGTTAATTCATGAACGTGCAATTCATGGTTGAATCACTCTAATGCTTGCTAGAATAAAATATATCTAGCACACATTTTTTCTGTAAGGCACTTTACAGGCTTCTTGTGCTGAAGAATACTAAACATTTCAGCACTATTCTTGGAGGCTATTTTAGGGAGAGAAGTAATTTTTAAAAGCACAAAACAGTGAAAACTATAGTACAAAATATATTTTGAAGATGACACTTCTTTATGCCATGAGAGCTGAAACATGACAGCAGCGTGCAGCCTTTCTTCGCTCAGCTGGGGGAATGCACAACAAGCACGAGCCTATGTCTCCGTGCTCTGTACGTGCACACAGTGAAGATGGACCATCAAAAGATCAGGAGTATTGACTGAGGGCTTACAAATACATCTGGCAAATAAACAAATTTGGAATGTGAGAAATAACGAAGATCAACTGTGTACTATTTTCTAGGAAGAAGCAGCTTCGCTATCACCAGATCTTCAAACTTCTTAATCCCTAAAGTAAAGACCATGACATCAAAACTTTAAGGTTTAACTGTGACTCCAGCCAAGATAATTGGGGCTATTGAGGCTGAATAGTATCATGTTTGCCTTTTGTGTAATTGCTTTTACTGTACTTTGGTGGTCAGAAATAATTCACAGCAAGGACTAAATAAATATGCCCTGAAACTCATATAAAAACAAAATTCCAAATCCTATTGCACAAATGACCTAGTACATTAATGTCACTATCTGACCCCAAATTTTGACCAACAGAGCATCTACATTCATTATAATGATAATATAAGAGATTTTATTCTCTATGTTGTACAGTGTTATCTTTGCATATAAAAATTTCCCTCTGATAACAAGATATGGATGTGTGTTTATCTAAAACACTTGCTTTGTTTTCATTTGGGGAACATATAAAGCCTGCTATGATTATGTTTCCTTATTTAATGCTCACTGCTAGAAAGCTAGGACAAATTTATGATCTAACATCATATATAGATACATGTATACTACCATTTTAATTTTATCTTTCCAAATATCATTTTATTTGTTATAATTTTCTCACCTTTTTCTACTTTAATGTTTTACTTTACTGCACTTTAAATTACTGCTTAAAAAAGAATAACTGTCCATCAATAATAAGTTCTGCATGTATCACCTTTTATCTGCAACTTCTCTTTAAATTTCAGTGAGAAAAAAGACCAGTAAAAATGTGGTTGCTGATAACTTCTGCCTAAATACAAGACTAGATTTATTTTCCACAAAATGTCATTTTTATATTCTATTTTTAGCACTTCTCAATGTGTGGTCCCTTGACCAGCAACATTACTATAAACTAGGAACTTATTAGAAAAGCAACTTGTTAAGCGTTGGCCCAGATTCAGCAAATCAGATGTCCTAAACAAAGGGCCCATCAGACTGCATTTCAACAGGTCCTCCAGGTAAGTGAAATGCACACTCCTTACCTTTCTGTAGGAAAATAAGTAGCACATGGGTCTCATTCCTGCTTTTTCCCTAAAGACAACCTCATAACTTACAGTTCTCAACCTTGACTGAATTAAACTCATCTAGGATAATTTTTAAAATCATGGTTCACAGGCTGCTCACCAGAACATTTTTAAAAGAGTCAGAAACAAGTTACCAAGCTTGTTTTTTTTTTCTCTCTTAAAGTTCTTCAGAAGTTCTGATAGGCATGTAGCATTGAGATCCAGTACTCTAATTCTGAAGACCGATTCAGAGGCCCAGTTATAAAATTATTCCTGGTATTTCAAGGAACTCAGGATACATCTTCCTCCAAGAAATCCAAACTACTATGCAGTTTCAGTGTCATTTTGAGAAATTAGGAAACTGCATTCTTAACTCCACATAAATACCTCATAAGTCTAAGATTTAAAGCATTGGGTGTATGAAAGTAGTAGTAAAAAATACAGTTGAAATTTTGCTAAATCTTGAACTGAATAAAGGCCTTAGACTAACCATGCCATAAGCCAAGAAGCAAGAATATAAAGATGGACAAAGCCTGCAACATTATAATTGGTGCAGGATGACATCTTAACCAGGTGCATTACAGCCTAAATTATCTTTGACTTTACCACAGTATCAATTTAGTATTAGAATTGAATATAAAGTCTTGGTTGGCAGAAAATAGATGTCTGAAAGTGGTCAAAGAAAACTGCGTGAATTTCTTGGCCTTTCTATGTTGTAGTTTAAAGGCAGAAGAAAATACAGGACGAGAATAGTGCTGAGGCAGTTAATGTCTCCACGAAGGAAGTAAAACTTCTCTCAAGAGTACAAAAAACAAATTTGAGATATAAGAATAAAGCAACTGTCACTATTTCTGGTCTGGAACTCCAAGAGGGAGATTTCTTCATGGGAGTCACTGCTGGCATCACAATAGCGTGAGACCAACTGGGACACTCATAGGAAGGGGCGGAAGCAACTGACCTGTTTTCTGTAGTCCTGGAGAATAGTAGGGGTCAAGAATAAATTACCCTGGGAATCACGCGAGTGTAAGTTACCGAAGAGAGCTAGGTGACCTGAGGTCCCAGGGTTGCAACAAGAGGAAAGCCCAGCAGATGGCAGCATGGACTACTGCACGGTGGGGAAGCAGCCATCTTGGTGCGGCCAACCTTCTGGGTTTAAGAACAGAAGCCCAGGTGAACAGAGCCTAGCAGGGGACCAGTAACACTCCCCGAACCCCGCGCCCCTCCAGGTGGCCCCAGAGTTATCTGCAACCTCAGGGAAAGAAGAGGTAGGGGAGCAGAGGAACTCTGAGTTAATATACTTTAAACTTGAAACAATTGGATGTGTACTGGAATGAATAAAATTCACCCATTAATCAGGTGCAAAGAAGAGGGAAGTTAGGAGAATATTGGAAGTAGAAGTGAGTTGAGATATTAAAAAAAAATGAAGGATATTGTTGCCATTTTTAATTTTATGTATATATAAATATAGCTTGAGAAATGACACATTGAACATTTGTGCATGAAAAAGATGATAAGCTATATCAAAAGATAAATTATCTCCCAGTACTCTGGGAGGTTGAGGCAGGAGAATTGTAAGTTCAAGCCCAGAATGGGCAACTTACCAATTTAATGAGAGTGTTTTCACATAAAAATTTTAAAAAGGACTGAGCTGAAGCTCAGTGTAAAGGCCCTGGTTTTCAATCCCCAGTATGGCATTAAAAAAAAAATAATAAAATAAAATTTCCGGCCAGGATAAAAAATATAAGCAACACATTTACCACACAAAGAGCTATTTTCTTGATTTACAAAAGCATAGTTCCAAATATAAAATATTATTAGACAGAAATATGGCAGCATGGACTAGTGCAATTCATTCTCCTTACTGGAATTTTACAATGGAACAAAGAGAAAAAAAAAGTAGTTAAGAATCCAACCTTACAGAAAGCAAAATCTACACCAAATTGATATATTCATTATTGAAAATCTGTTTGACTAAAAGATTTAAATCTATACTATGTTAAGATAATAAACCAATATTCCTTTTCTCACTGCATCACGGAGCCCACCGCCCCTTGCTTTTGGCACAGGACCAAGCGAACTCTGGGGCAGACCTCCACGGGGCTGAGGACACAAGACCTGTTCTATTGCGCTCTAAGAGGCAGAATTGGCCACTCCTGCTTAATTTTTAAAACGCCCCCCTGAATTCCTTTTTGGAAGGACAAAAGTAACAAAAGTAACAGACCCGAAGAGACAAACCCTCAAAGCCATTACAGTGTATTCTAGGCTGTTATTTCTAAGTGGCATCACAGAAGTCTAGGTACTTTGGACTAAGGCTATTTAGTAAATTCTGTATTTCATTTTGGTTTGAGGGGCGACTTTTATAGTTAAGCACTGTAGCAAGTTAGAAAGAAGAAAAAAATGCCATTTATGTTTTACCCTTCTAAAATCACCACATTCAACATTTTGTTGCATTTTCCTGGTCTGTGGCAACTTAACATAAACAAAATTTACATTTTCTGTATTTATATTTCATGTTTCTACATCACGACAGAGGTCATTTCTGAGAACTTTAAACTTCCTTTAAGTGTCTTCTTTTATGATGTGGAATAGGTAATTTGCTTGCGTATTTTTTACTGCTAGTCACACTGCTTTTCCACATCTAACTTTAAGAAGAAAATCGATTTTTTTTTTCACATTTTGGAACTCTTTTTAAGAGCTAGGGATAGTTGTTTGGAACTTACCCAACAGAGGAACTGCTAAATTGGGTGCACATGCATTTTTAAAGCTGATTTGTTTTGCGAAACTTTCTTTCTGAAAACTTTTAACTTTTTTCCTCCCTTGGGAAACACGCAAAGGTGTCATCATCAGATCAATGGTAGCACTTAACCAAAATTGGGTGGTTCCTTTTTTATATAAAGTTTTTAATTTGATAAATTAAATTGTAAAAACAACACGTTTCTTGAATTTGCTATTTATATGAAATACTTGTCTTTTTCCAAAACTCTGATTCTGTATTCAGCCAAACTTATGCAGTGAAACTTTTATTGAGTTTGTTTTAATGTGTTAGGCACTGAGCTAAGTACTGGGAACACAGTCATTAAACTAACTTGTAGTCCCGACAGCATGTAATATTTTTATTTTATCTGGGCCTTTATACATTCTTTTGTTGCTATCTGGAATGTTCTTTCTTTTTTGGATATTCTCCGCTTGCTTATTGGACTTCTGTATGGATGGTACTATTTTTAGAAATTAAATTTACATGTACTCTCTATGTGTGGTCATGGCAACCATCCTTTTACTATCATAGGCATTTTTATTTTGAGTTATAATTTTGTGTTTACTTTTCTGATCAGGATCATGAAGAGAAGGCTATAACTCTGCACATACATCAACATTTTGCATCAATGTAGTTACAGTTTCCTCACTTTAATCAGTCAAATTATCAAATTTTATGGCAGTGGTGACAACTTTGGTGGAGGGACCTTGGAATAGGCACTCTTGCGGTGGCTTGATAGTCAGACATAATCTACATCTTTACCTGGTTCTTCAGTAGCAGAAGCATCACTAGGGGAGACCCCTGAGAGATCACCTTCAATAATAATAATAATAATAATAATAATAATAATAATAATAATAATAATAAAAGGGTCTGTCTGGGAAGATCACTCACTGGGTAGATGGGATGGAGCTGTGTTTCCATTCGGCACGAGTACATTTTATTTTAGTTTCTTATTAATTATTTCACTTTTCGGTTCATTCTTTTCTGTTTCTTTGCGTATAATTATGCCACCTGCAAATAATGACAATCTTCCATTTTTGTTTCTAGTAATTATACCTCTTGTTTTGGTTGCCTATTATATGACTTCGATTAGTGCTTCAAAACAATTGATAACTGATAATAAAAGCTACTTTTGTTTTCTGTCTAATTTTAATTGGATACTATTAAGAATCAATCTGACTATTGATTTGAGATGAAATGACAAATGTTAATGAAATTTATATATGAGTTCTAAGAGATACTTTTAAAATAAGATATGAGTGTAAATTATTATAGCATTTTTTCAGGTTTTATTGAAAGTAACAAACTGTTTTTCTTTTCTGACCTATTGGTCTACTGACTAAAAGTACACTACTTGTTTTCTTCTTATTGAACTGTGTATAATGTACATGATTTTGAATACAAAATGATAAAACAGACCATCCTTTCAAGAATGTTAATCACCCAGTGTTTTATACATTTCTACCCTATAAGAAATTCATATTCAACCATGAGTGTAATCATAGTTTCTCTTCTCACTAAAGAAAACAAATTATATCCCCTTCCACTGCTGCAATAAACAGCAAACAGACTGGCAATTATACACAGAGAGGAAAAATACGCAAGGCGGGGCAAGTAGATGAGGAAGAAGCCATTCCCTCTTAACACTAAGTAAATAGCAGCAGGCATTTTGCAAAGCCCATTAAAGGAAGCAGATTTCTATAGAAATCAACTGATAAAGACTTGTTAGCTGAAAGCAAACCTTGAGCAATTATATTTGCAAGCAATTAGAATAATCTGAAATAGTAAGAACCCCGCACTAAGGAAACCGGATGGATCGGTAATCCTTCTTTTTGTATCGTTAGTATTCTGGGATTTTTCTCTATTAACCAGTAGTGTACCTAGTATTGGCAAAGAAGTAATGGGACAAGAAGACTTACATACTGCTGTTAGGAGAGGTAATTCAAGTGCTCTAACACTGTGCGGTGGGAGAAATTCTGTCTCCAGCTGGGACATCTTCTCATTCTTCCTATGAGTAAATGACCCTTCTTCCTATGAGTAGATCTAGGTAACTCAATCTCTCTTTGCATTAAAAACATAACAGAGAAATTCATGAATAGTGAGAATTGTAATTGTGGCCAAAATGCACCAGAGACACTAAGTAGAAGGTGCTCTACCACGCTGTCGTCAGAGATTTGGGTGTGCAGCCAGCGCCCAATGGGGTGCACTGAAGAGTGATTGAGATTTGGGGGTGGCGTCCTCTAGTGAAATCACCAGGAAGCCTTGGTCTGGATCTTGGTCACGATACTTGTTATGTGGCCACTTTCTGAACATATTTTTCTTTTTAAAGCAGAGACAATAATAACTAACTTGGTATCACAGCTGCATAGCACAGGGTAAGTACTCAGTAAAAGATAATTTATTACTTTATTATTATTGAAACTGATATTGATAAATACAGTAGAATTATAATATTTAAATGGAAATAAAGACTGAAACAAAGAAGATTCATGACAGAACACTGTAGGGAAAGGATACATGGGGCACATACAAAATGAATAAAACTTGGCAAAGTGGACCCAAATATTCGTGGAGGGAACCCATCCTCTAACCTCTTAGCTCTTAGTCAAAATTAGTTTCTTAAGGAGGAGAATGGAAATTTATATCAGAATCTACAATACATACTTTTAGGTGTTTGGATTTATGTTCAGGTTAGGGCATTATGCATTGTTCCATTTTGAGCTAGGAATCTGTGATTCTCAGTGAATTCTTTCTTCATGTCCATAAATTCTGTGCTAAGTATCCACATTAAGAAATAACCTGAACAGAACCCTAGAAATCCTGGAAGTCTAACTCCCTGAGATAGTTAATTTTATGTATTCATTGAACTGGGTTACACATGCCCCAGTTAGAAATATTTCTGGGTGTGCCAAAAACAATGTTTCAGGATTAGATTACATTTTTAATATTTGAATCAGTGGACTCAGTAAAGAAAATTCCTGTCCCCATTGTGGGTAGGTGTCTTTCAATCCATAAGAGGCTTGAATAGTACAACTAGAAGAAGGAAGAATTTGCCTCTTAGTTTCAGCATCAGTGTTTGAGCTGGGATGTCTCATTTCCCTGCCCTTGGTCATCCGTGCTCCTGGTTCCCAGGCCCTCAGACTTAGATGGATTTACACTACTAGCCGTAGTAGTTCTCCAGCTTGCAGACAGACAGCAGACTAGCAGACTTGTCAGCCTCCACAATCATTGATAATTTCTTACAATAACAACTTTCTCTCTCTCTCTTTCTCTCTCTCTCTCTCTCCACACACACACACACAGTTATACCATGCAAAGGATGTTTTCTTCAATTTTGAATCACATATGTGATGGTGGTCCCATAATACTGTATCATTCAGTGACATCATTGTGATCTTTGTGTAAGTACACTCTAATATTCTCACAACTACACACTCTCTCAATGACACATAACACAACTGGCCTGAACCATATGCTCATTGTTACCTCCAACCTTTTTCTCCTTCTGTCATCTATGCAAACGTCACCAATCCTTCAAGTATCCCCTTGTCATTCACAATTTAGCCGAGTTCAGTGATGACAGAAATACTACAAAAACCCTGTCATGACATGGTCTCACATACAACATGGTAACTCAAGAGTGTGGACTTAAACCAATAATGTCATGACAAAGTCACTGGGCATTTTGGGCAAAGGAGTTTCTGACTTGTATCTCTTAAGAATAAAGCGAAGTGCATAACTGGAGTTGGACTGTAAATTCAAAGTCTTGAGTCCACTGGAATATAAAAGGTGGCATTTTTCTGTGACCTGAGGTCAGCAATGTGGTTTTTAATACTTCACTGAAGTACTTGAACTTTAGCTTGACAAATTCCGTTGTTAAAGTTATCGATTTCTAAGATGCTGTCTACAGTTTTTGGATCTGCACTAATACCAATCCCAAATAAAGTTAACAAATCCAGGGATAAAATAAAATATCCACTTTTTCTTTTTTTTGTTTTTAGAAGGGTACCACTCTTAAAAAACACCCTACAATTAAAAAACTCATAGAGATGAAGCATAATAGATAATATTTTTTATTGGGAAAGTGTGTAAGTGTTATCATGAGAGTCATCCAACTTTCTAGTTTTGAATGACAACCATTATTTGGAAAAGATTTTCATACCAGTCTGACGAAAACAGTGTAACTGTCAGAATTCTTTATAAAATGTATTTATGTTTAAGTTTTAAAATATAATTTTAGAAGTATAACCTTAAGATTAAAGATAATGGAGACTAGATGAAATGCTGCATTCTTAGGGTTTATAAAAATGTGCAGTTATACATGTACGATGATCAGATTAGATCCCTACTTTCACTCTAAGGTGGTTGATCTGGCAGGAGTTTCTTTCTATATGTGTCTAGGTCAGGATTCTCCAGAAAGGCAGAAGTGATAGGATGCATATAGAAAAATCCGAGAAGGGTTTTATTAGAGGAAGCTGCACTCTCGATGATGGAGGCTGAGAAGCCCCACGATAGGCCGTCCCCAGGCTGGAGAACCAGGGCAGTGGGCAGCACGGTGAGGTCCAGTTCTGAACAATCAGGGATGCACAAGGCTGCTTGTGTGGGTCCTCAAATCCCAGACCTGGAAAACCCGAGCCCTGAGGTGCAGAGGCAGCCCTAGGGGAGACAGGGCAGGAACAGGCTCTTTTCCCCACTTTTTATTCCGTCCAGGCCCACTAGCTGATGGGATGGTGTCAGCCCACACTGAGGGCAGATCTTTCCCGCTCAGTCCACCAACTCCTGTGCCAGTCTCCTCCAGGACACCCTCTGGCCTGCCAATTCTAGTTAAGCACCAGGCTCTCTGAGCTTCCCGTTCCGCATGAGGGGAATGCCAGGCTCAGTGCATGCTTAAGTAGTAAGAACAATTAATGTGATGGTTTACAGTAGATCATACTTGACCAGTTATACAACTATCCCTTAATTCAGTCAGATTGACACTCAAAAATCAACACTCACAGTAATCAAAAATTATTTTTTGGTCAATAACATCTAACAAGTATTCATGGTAAATTTACTATATGCCAGGCCTTGTGGTAGAGTCTAGCAACCAAAATCAGACAGGGCTGCTCTCCTCATGGGGCGTTCACATTTGAAAAAGAGACAGACAGATTTATTCAATTAATCACGCTGTACATTATGTAATTGCAAACTGAGATAAGTGAAAATGTTCACACTAAGGATTGCATAATTACAAATTAAAGTAAGTGTTCTGACAGAAAAGAAGAATGTCCTGTGAGAAATAGCCCTAAGCAACTCAGTCCTGAAATCCCAGAACTATTTTTCTAGGAAGGTAACTGTGAAAAGTAGACATGTTTCTGCCCTCAAGGCATTTAAACTAGTTAGAGGGAGGGACATTACATTAGTAAACAAACAAATAAAGCATCCCAAATCATAGTTAATCTTATGGAGAAAAGATGGCTCATAGTAATAAAGAACAACAACAAGGGGGCTGGCTTAGGCAAGGATTTAAGAGGTGATTTATAGAGACGTGTACGATGTAAAGAAGGAGTTGAGAAGGATCCAGCTGTTTGAAGTGCTGCTAAGGGCAGAAAAATGCATGTAAAAATATCTTGAAACAAGAAAAGAGACCTGTTTTCTCAAGGGTCATAGATTAAGCCACAGAAGATGGAACAGAAGAGGGAAGAGAGGAGACATAGAAAATAAGGTTATAAAAAATAGATTGCAGTCAGGGCATCAGAAGCTTGTAAGAAATGTCAGGGGGTTTGGATTACATTCTAAGCACAATGGGAAGGCATATAAGGAGGTGGAAATGATTTAAAGTTTAAAATGTTCCCTTTGACTACAAAATAGAGCCACGAGAGGGAAGTCCAGTTGAACACTACAGCTGTCTTCTAAGCAAGAGAAGCTGCACAGTACCAGAGTGCTGGCAGGGAAGACAGAGATGTAGAGTTCTGATGTATATGTTGGTAGTGGACACAAAGAAGCTGCTGATGGATTGGCTGAAGTTCTTGGCTGAAGCAATTGAGTGGATATTGCTGATGCTGCAGTGGAGAAGTCTTAAAAGAGAAGATTGGAGCCCAGGTGCAGTGTGATGAGATAGAGATCTAGAATTTGGTGGCAGCCTGGTAGATATTGAGATGCTGATGAGACAATCTATTGGAAATGTCAGATGTGCAGTTAAATATGGACATGAAAAAAAATCTTAAATGAGTGTAACTGAGGGGTCCTCAATCCATAGATGATATGTGAAGTTATGATTATAAATAGTATTGCACAAAGACAATGAAAAAGGATGAAAAGAAGGTTCGAAGCCAAGCTCTAGAGGAAAAGGTAGAACTAGTGAACGAGTGAATAGTGAAATTCCACACCAAACATAATGGGAAGTAAGAGAAGAGAGTGTTTCAGGAAATGTGTTGTGTTACTAAAGAGTCAAGTACTCTTTCAGCTTTTGTTCATGTATCAATTAATAAATAGAAATTCATTGTATATGTAAATGTATATAAAATAATATAATGATAATAATAATAATGGATAGTTTATGAAGTACTTGCACATATGTTATCTCACTTGATTCCAATAAATATATACTATTATTGATTGCATTGTGGGTGTATTAGTTACCTTTCTGGAGTCAATGGTTTGCAAGAAAGCAGATTTAATACAGAACATTTATAAGCTACAACATTCACACATAAGCCAAATGCAGGAAGAGTGCAGAATATCTACCTATGCACTGGAGACCTGAAAGACCCAATCAAGGGCTGGGAGTCCACGGCACTGTCTCATGTAAGTCCGTGTCTGCACTACAAGGCTGAAGAAATCTACACTGGAGCCAGGATGGGATGCTCACAGCAGAGATGAAGACCAGAGCTCCCCTGAAGCAACAGCAGCCGTCCTCAGTGACAGCAAGGCCTCGAGCTCTTTCTGGGATGAGAACAGCTGAGTTCCCTTTGGGAGGGCGAGCTGCAACAGAGCTTCTTCTGGGAAACAGCTGGCCGCTATCTTCTGCTCCTGTTCTCCTTTGTGTCGGGTCAGCAACAATCCTCAGGTGGATCCTCTACCCCCAGAACCCACCAACTCAGTCCAGCTGGGCGTTCCTGCTCAAGTAGACAATAAGTCTGCTAGAGTGTGCTCAAAGGTTATGCAGCTCATGGGAGTAACTGGTGTTTGATAACAAATTCAATATTTATCTAACAAGTATTTTGAACTCCTGTTATTAAAGATGTGTTCTAGATTTTGTGATATAGATTGGAAAAAGAGTGCACATCTCTGACCTCAAGTTGCTTACTTTCCAGTGAATACTGTATTATGGATGGTCATAATGTACCACACACATTCATTTTAGTAGGCTAAATCTCGTGGCCACTCCATGTTCATATACGATATATTGAGGGATCTGTATCTAGATATTTTCAAAAATCTTACCTATGAGTTGAGATTTCGTAATAATACCAATGCTTTCCAAGATGTTACTAGGCACTAACATCTGTCCTGCTTGTGTCTCACCAAGTTCTTATCCGTTTGGGCAAGACTCCTGATAGACTTCTAATGTAGACGCTGAGGCATATGGGCTTGCTGATATCTGATACACATTCTTTATTTTGTTGGAATGAAGTAAGTTTTATAGCTTCTTTGACAAAATATTTGTTAAATTTGTGCTTTCTAAAACAATACAGAAGAAAAAGAAATTTCACTATATTTAACACCATAAACTTTATCTTCATTTTTTTTCCTCTTTTCCCTAGTAACATATTGCTGTCTCAAATAATCTATGATGCTACACAAATGTGGCATCCTTATCTGTGAAGAAGTCAGGTAACATTAGTGCTTGGTTGATTTATCAATAAGGGTAGCGGCTAAAGGATTTATGTTTGGGTCATTCTGATAGGACATATCTAACACAAATTTTTATGGCTAGAGTCATAGTAACTGGACTTGTCTGTATAACTTTGTGTAAGAGCCACTAGCCCTCTGAGAAACTGTTCTGCATTTGCGTTTGTATTCTGGATAAAATTCACAGTTTCTTTACTCTTCAAAATGATCAATATGGTCTCTGTGGTTATTATTACTTTTTTTTTTCCCTCTTGCTCTCTCTTCTGGAATTTACATTGGCTGAAGAACACTTTCTAAGAACTGACTTCTAATGTTGACATGGCTGTATTATTCTTGAAGCAAATTCAGTTTTACAGAGAGATAAAACTTGCATTTCAAAAAAACCTTGCATTTCATAAAGCTAAAGAGGAGCTTCAAGATAATTCTCATGTGCAGCAGTACAGACTGCAGTCATTGATACATGAGTGCAGATGAATATTTCATTTCCACTGAAGATGTGTAGATGTGTGTGCGTGCGCACGCGCGCATGTGTGTGTGTGTGTGTGTGTGTGTGTGAGTGACTTAGATTCTACTGGAGTGACTTTGAGCCAGAGCAATGGCTCTCAGTGTGGTCGTGCCCTCCAGGGGCATTTTGGAAAAGCAGGGTATCCTGGGGACCACAGTGAGTATGGGTACCGCTTGCTCTTCCTGAGAAAGGGTTGAATACGCTGCATGTTTTAAAGTGTGCTGAGCAGTCCTACCAACCAGGAATTGTACCACATTCCATGTGATGGTTAAATGTCTTACTTGTCATCTGTACAGATGAGAAAAAACTTATATACTGACCCAAGGGTCTAACCACATTTTACAATAAGCACATTTTTATACAATTTTCCATAAGGTGGTTTTTTTTTTTCTTTTCTTTTCTTTTCTTTTTTTTTTTTAGGAATGACAGTATTAAGCAAATTGTGGGAAGACTTGACTTTGCTGTATCTGGTCTTTAACCAAGTCTTGATTATAATGTTGTAAAATCAGGGCCCTGACAACAGTGTTACTGGGGCGAGGTGAGGATGATGTTACTGCACCTAACCAACTCTGCTCGCCTCTGTTAATCTGGATTTGGGGCAGTCACACTTCTGGGGTTCAATGTATAAATGCAAGTCACTCTTTCACTCTCTTCTCTGTGTAAATACTATTTACATATTGAAAGACATATTATCTAAATTTAGTTTATTTTTCTTTAATAATGAACCAGATATTACATTGATTTAACAGCTTTTTGGAAGTATAAGTGATAAACAAAAATTTGCATATATTTAGCGGATTCAATTTGATGAGTTTGGGCATATCCAAACACTCAAGATAGGATTACTACTACATTGATTTTTAGTTCATAACTGAGATATAGTATCTAAAATTTCATCTTAAAATGAGAAGGGGAGTCAATAGAAAACATTTGTTATTTTAAAAAAAGGTTATTGATTAATAGAACAATTTACTTCTGATTTTTGAAACTACAAAAGAAGAGAAATTGTAATATTCTCTCTGGAGGTTTTAGATGATGTTAATCAAAACAGGTTACACTGACTTCCCTGGACAACCATGTTGAAAACGTCGACTGCTTATATTGGAGCGATATAGACCAGTAACTCACCGTTTAGCATCACTGTCGAGTGTGATACTAAGATGTGTTTCATGATGTCCTTACTGAGAGCCTTGCCCCAGGTCCCTTACACGAGGCTAATAGCTTGCAGGGTATAGTGGCGTATGCTTGTAAAAAAATCATGGCTTTGAGAAAATGGACATTCTGACATAGTGAGTAAACATGTGAGAAGCAAAACATGGCTACGTGGCTGCCTCCTTCAGGCTCGCATCGCCTCTGAATTGTATCTATTCCCTCACAGCCTGGTGCCTCTACTGCCTCAGACGAGCCTGCACATAAAGGCTTTCTCCAGCATGCTTCTTTTCCCCAGGAAATGTGTGTCATTGACTTAATAAGCTTGTAGCCTGGCTATGGACCTTGCTGATGCTCAAGCCCAGGCAAACCCAGATAGGCAATGTACTCTTAACTCCTCTCTAGCTACACTCCGTGGCCTCCTGCAGAGGTTTGTGGGATCATGTACAAATGTGCCCTCTTGTGGTTGATGATCATCTATTATTTTTCTTCATAAGTGCCTCTTTGCACTGTACTCATTGAACTTTTAACCTGAAATACACATAGTAAAAATGATCTATATAATTTTGCGATAGACTCTTTGCCAGAGGCAAGAAAGAAAAAATAAAAATCACCCTAATGTATCAAGATACTCTAGAGTAATAGTCTGGTGTACAGATTCTAGACCTCGGAGTATCAACTTCCAAATACGAGCTCTGCCATTTACCAACACTATGACCTTGATCTACTTATTTAACCCGTCTGACTTAATTCTTCTGCAAAAACGTGTGGTCATACATATGAAAAAATGTTCATCATCACTGGTCATTCGAGAGATGCAAATCAAAACAACCCTGAGATTCCACCTCACTCCACAAAGAATGGCTATTATCAACAAATCAGGCAATGACAAATGCTGGAGCGGCTGTGGAGAAAAAGGAACCCTTCTCCACTGTTGGTGGGAATGTAGACTGGTGCAACCGCTATGGAAATCAGTGTGGAGATTCCTCAGGGAACTAGGACTAGAGATTCCATTTGACCCAGCTGTTCCCCTTCTTGGTATCTTCCCAAAAGAATTAAAATCATTATACTGCAGGGATATATGCACACCCATGTTTATAGTAGCATAGTTTGTAATAGCTAAATCGTGGAAGCAGCCCAAATACCCATCAACAGCAGAATGGATTAAGAAAATATGGTATTTTTATATAATGGAGTACTACTCTGCCATAAAGAATGATAAGTTTGAGATATTCCTAGGTAAATGGATACATCTTGAGACCATACTCTTAAGTGAAATAAATCGGACACCCATGTTTAAATACTGCATAGTTTCTCTGGTGTGAGAAACTGAAGTGTAAATAAAGACTAAAATGTATTATATTGGGAAAGGGAAGAAAATGTCCAAATGGGAAAGGGAACAAAGGAGGGGAAAAGGAACAGAGGGACAAGAGAAATAAGAAACGGAAAGAAAAAATGGAAACAAATCTTCTGTAAATAGGGAGGAGGGGGTGAGGGGAGGGGAACAGGAAAAAAAGAAGCAACAAGGTATATCATGTACAGGTACAAATCCCCAATGATGAATGTTATCAATATGTACATCGAAAATGTATCATTAAAATAAAATTAAAAAAAAAAACCAAAAAAAAAAAAGTGTGGTCATAGTTCTGGGTATCTAACACTGTGATGAATATTAAACACGTTAATTTATACAAAATGCTTAGAACCGCACTTTGCCCATAGTAAAGTACTCAGTAATTATTATTTGTTGTTCCTAGGACTGTGCTTCTGCTTCCAGACCTATTCATTTGTACTTGCGAATACATTTACTTTCCAAGGTGTTCTGCTTAGAAAGTCATCCGAAAGCTCTTCCTTACTTTCCTCTGTGCTTCAGAGAACACGTGGGCCCTTTCTTCTGCCAAACCACAAGCAAGTGAAAATTAAAATAATTTCTCACGATTTCATGTATTTACAAATGTGTGGTATTCTTCCCCGTTGTTAAATATGATCCAAGAGAGACTTTAAGCATAGTAGGGAATAAGTAGTCCCAGTAGGACTAAGTGGGTAGATTAATTCTGACCACATGTGTCTAAGATTCATCTGGAAGCTGACTGACACAGTAGAGAATTCTTGTAACTTTGCAACATTTTTCTTTTTACTACTTTGAATATTTGTTTCTCCCTTGCTGGAGAATAAAATCTCAGCCTCCTATTTATACTGTTACGGGGAGAGGTCTTATACCTCTTCATTACAGCACACAACACCCTTGATTACCTCCTTGCCCAAATATCAATTAAAGTTTGATGATGATTATGAGGTTGATCTAGTCAAAACAAAGGACTTCTTGATTGTTCTGTCTCTGGGTCAGGTTTTCAGTGTATTGTGAAATGAAAACACTAGATTATTCATTTTGATTGAATTAGCCTAATAATAGTAAAGCTGACTTCCTCCTTCTGAATTTATTAGAATTCTTTCTGACATAGCAGGCACAATTTAAGGGTTATGAATTTGGCAGCCTCATTCTTCTGTGTAAATTAGTAACACCATGATCATCCCACTTTTCTGTTTATGTTTAAAATACCAGACAGTAGGATATAGAAAATTCCGCAAGATTTAATACCTGTTCTTGAGTTTATGTTTCCATGTTTGTTTTGTCTTTTCTTTTTTTCTTTTTTATAACATGTGTTCTTATCTCTGAATATTAATGTCTGGGGAATTGATTAGAGCAGGGTGTTTGATAGCAGGTAATATGAGGTCTACGGGGCATGGAAATCCTGCTGCCGGCAGTTTTTCCCTTGTCATTTGGGATTCACTATAAGGCAACACCATTTTATAAAATGTCTTTTCATTGTTAAACAATACTAGAAATACAGTTATCTTCGAAGAGCTAAAATGCCTCCATTATCTCTATTCATATAATTAAAATGATACATTTTTATATTTACCCAAATCCCTTGGTTACATTTGCCATATTTCCTAATAGAGAAGAAAACAATCACATGAAATATGTCAGAAAGTCTCCCAAAGGACAATCCGATACCTTTTTCATTAGCATCAAGCTTTAGAGAAACTTGTAGTTGCCCATAGCTCAAGGGATTCCTTGCTCAGAGACAAACGCCATTTTTATGATTTTTCCCTCACAACAGAAGATCCCAAGAGAGAGCTCAATAAATTAACATTCTTTTATGATCAATTTAAAATTAATCATTTGAATAGGAATTGTGCACTGCATACATCATATAGAAGAATCATCACAGTCTCACTTGCTTAAAATAAAAAATAACCCTATTATCATAAAAGCTCTGTAAAATGGAGGAGGAAAAGTTACAAAAAGAGGCTGAATGGGGTAAAAAAAAAAAGATAGATGGAGTGGAAGTAGATGATAAAGAGGAAGGCACTGTAATATTTAAATGCTAACAGTGTGTCTCTCTTTGTTCGCTTATCATGCTTGACAGTGCAAATGATCACCCGAGTGAGGGAAGTTATAGTATGTTAAATTATTACGGATACGTCAGATAAGCACTTTGTCTGATGTTTCTATCTTTGCGGGAAGGCGAGCTTAAAACTGTGTGACCTGTTCTTCAGAGAGTCAAAGATAACTCCAGAAATTGTGTAATTCTCCCCACTCTGATAAGATAAACATGTTCATATTTTTCCCAGCTAATCCTCCTTTGTAGGATGATAACACAGGCTGCTTCCACATGACATACAAAGATTCGAGATATCTGGACAGGCAGCCAGCCATCAGCAGTGTCTTCTGACCACTGGGTCATCTGATCACAGTCTTTTCAGATAAAATGAATTTGTTGCCAGTTAATGTAAAAATGAATCCACATATCTAGATCCCCTACAGCAGTGGTACCAATCCTTTGGGGTACCCAAAAACATTGTATGGAAAAAAATCTTCAAAACGCTGATATTCAAACACTACTGAAGACAAATTAAATCGTTTTCTGGTTACAGCATCTGGGCATCAGTCAACTTCCCAAACAACTCTAAAAATGGAAAAATATTCAGAACCATTATCTTAAAGGATGTGAAAATAATATGTTTGAATGCTGCCATATTGCAACCAAATGCCAAATTTCTTAAATTGTACAGAATATTTTCAGTGGCACACAGATTGAGTCAAAAAATATTTTAGAATTGATCAAAAATTAATAAAGACACTAAATCAATAAACAAAAATGTCCCAACCAAAAAGCCTGGGATAATTCATTTGTGAATTCTATCAAAGACTTAAAGAATTAGTGATGCTCTTTCTTGAGCTGTTCTAAAATATTGAAAATGAGAAGATCTTCCAAACTCATTTTAAAAGGCCAGCATTACCTTGATTCTGAAGCCATAATGTGATGCTCACAAGAAAAGAAAATTACAAGCCATTATCCTTCATGGACATAGTTACAAAAGTCCTCAACAAAATGCTAGCAAATTAAATTCAACATCATATTCATACACTGTAAAGTAAGTAGGATTTGTTCTGTGGATGCCAAGATGGCTTAGTTTATGCGAATCAATAAATATAATATAGAACATTAATAGAATGAAGAATATAAAATATGTGATCACCACAGCAAATGCAGAAAAAGCCTGTGACAATACTCAAAATGTTTTCATGATAAAAACGCTCAATAACTTAGGTATGGAAGGAATAAACCTCAACATAATAAAGGAGATGCATAACAAACTCACAGCTAATATTTAACTCTATGGTAAAAAGCTGTAAGTTCTTCCTCTAAGACTGGGAACCAGATAAGGACACCCACTTCACTATTTCTATTTAGTACAGTACTAGAAGTTGTAGCCACAGTAATTAGGCAAGAAAAAAAAGACATTCAAGTAAGAAATAAAGAAGTAATATTGTCTCCATTTTTAGATGATATGATCTTACACAGAGAAAATCTTAAAGGCACCACAGCAATACACACACACAGACACACACAGACACACACGCATGCACGCACACACACACAGAACTGCTAGAAATAATAAGCAAATGCAAAATACAAAATCAACATACAAAACCAATTGTGTTGCTCTATACTAACAGCAAACTATCTGAAAACAAATAATTCCACTAGTAATAACATTCAAAAGTTAAATTATTCCTAATAAGTTTAACTGTGGAAGTGAAAGATCTGTGTGCTGAAAATTTTAAAATACTGATGAAAGAAACTGAAGAAGACATAAATAAATGGAAAGTCACTCAAGTCTGTGGATTGGGAGATATTGTTAAGTGTCCATAGCACTCACAACAATGCAATCCCTCCCACAGAAACCTAAAACACAACCTTAAAATTCATAGTAAACTAGGGGCTGGGGATTTAGCTCAGTGATTAGAGTGCTTGCCTTGCAAGCACAAGGGCCTGAGTTCGATCCCCAGCCCCACAAAAAAACAAAACAAAACAAAACAATAACATAGTAAACTATAAGAGACTCTGAATACCTAACCAGTGCAGTTCACGAAAGAACAAAGCTGTAAGCATCAAAAACCCTGTTTTCAAAGTGTACTACAAAGTTACAATAACCAACATTTGTGATGCCAGCATACATACAAACCTATAGACTCGTGGAACAGAACAAAGAGCCAATGAAAATATCCATTTTATTCAATAAATAGTGTTAATACAACAGGACATTCATGCAGAAGAATGAAATTTGGCCCTTGTCTCATATCATATACAAAAATAAATTCAAAATGGTTTAAAAACTTCAACATTAAGACCTGAAATTTTAGGACTTCCGGGATAAAATATTAGACCTTATTATGGGTAATTATTTTTTTTAATATGACTCCAAAATGCATAGCTAACAAAAGCCAAAACAGACATAGATGAATGTAGACGAAATGTTAATTAAAATAAGCCAAGCAGAGAAAGACAAAGTACAATCGCACTTTGATGTAGGATCTAAATAGGTGGAACTTACAGAATCAGTTCCACTGCTAGGAGCTGGGAGCAGGTAGAAATGTAGAGATGTTGGCTGAAGGGTACAAAGTTTTAGTTATATCTGACAAATAATTTCTGAATCTGATGTAGACCATGGTGACTATAGTTAACAATATTGTACTGTATACTTGAAATATGCTAAGAAAATAGATCTTAAGTATTCTCACTACAAAAATTGGAAAAGGAATGATGTGAAGTGATGAATATGTTGCTTAGTTTCACGGTCAAAATCATTTCACAGTGTAACATATAACATAGCATCACGTTGTGCACGTTAAATGTATACAGTTATATTTGTTGATTATTCCTCAGTAAAGGTGGAAGCAGAGCATAACTCATGTTAAAAAGTTGGACATTAAACCAAAAAGTAAAAGAAATGAAAATTTACAAGAACAGACTGTGAAAATAAGAGATTGAGTTCAGTTGAGCACATAATTATTTGAGCGCCAACTAATTGATGCAGCTGTTTCTATTTTTCTTGAATGATAAACAAAAATAAATAAAGTCAATAAATGGGCTCACTAGTTAGTATTTCCTTATCAAGAATAGTGATCAGTGTTTACCTACACCTTCCAAGCATGGGAAGCACTGTGTATTTCATCAGGAATGCAGGCAAATGTTAAGAAAAATATTTTGAAAGTAAGAATTTTTAGCTCTCAAATAGAGTCTTCTGAAGACTGCTGACTCTCCTGCACTAGAATGTTTAAAAATCAAGTATAATTACACCTCTCTGACAGAGCCTTGGCCTGTAACTGCTTTACCATTCTATGATATTGGTGCGGTTTCTGCTCCTAAGTTTTTTCCAACTTTCCCAAATCTTCCAATTATCTACTGTCTTTTTTCATTACTAAGAGGAAATTTTACCTATTCAAGGTCAATGAGTATTCTGGATTATATCTTTCCCTGTGCATATCATGTGATTACCTCAGCATATTTTAGCCTTGAACTAAAACTTGTGGGTTTGTTGTTGTTCATATTTCCCTAGGAGAATGCACAGAAATATAATGAAATAATAATTTAAAAGTGGACTGAAGAGATTAGCCTAGAATTAACTTTATCTAGAGATCAGAATAGCTTTCATGAAATATATTTGTAAGATATTAATTTCAATTAAGATATCACTGTCTCTCATCTATAAGGAGTCCAAAGTATCCTGTAGATGAATTATTACTTGTGTTGATCCCATAGAAAATAAGATACTGATGTTCTGTTGGACATGCCATCTTCTCATTATTCACACATTAAAAAAACATATCAAGCACTAATGTGTGTAAGAAACCACTAGATGCTGAAAATACTCCCATAAAATACATTTCAATTATGACATATAGATCATAATCACAAAATAAATAATTTTGCTTGGAAATAACCCTAATGATAAAATGAAAGATGGTGTAATGACAATCAAGAGTTGCAATTTTATTTGAGGTGAAGAAAGAAGATCTCTACGAAACATGTCTTCATATTTATTCTAAGAGGCATGGGAAGGAAATCCAAATGCTATAATACCAGATATTTCAAAGAAATATCTAGACCGAACAGCAAGTATGAAAATCCAATGCAGGTGTGTATATCAGAGAATTGGTGAGACGTGAGAAGCTGGATCTGCACAAGCAAAGAGGTCAATGTGTTAGGTGGGGCAGGGAGATGATATTCTTCTCAAATATCCACCCTCTTACCTTCTTCGTATCTGCTCCCTGACCTTACTCCTATAAGCAGGCATTTGAGAAAGCCTTAGGGCTCCTAATTTTAGCTTGTCAGAGTCTCAGTAAAAGGAAATTTAATTAGTCAGAAGCATGGCAAGAAACAATACACACTCAACTGGGATTATTAAAAGGCTTTAAGTAACAGTGGGCATTCGCCAGCAAATACAACAGCAAAGCACCTTTGCGGGATCAGGAGAGATGATAGTGTTACCAGAGTCTAGTTGGAGCTGCAGCCGTGCAAAAATGGTCACTCCACAGGAGCAACAGCTGCGGGTCTGGCACTCTGCCAGGCTGGCGACTGAGAGGGAAAGGGGCCCGGCTGCAATGCCCAGACTTCTCTGCCACCCTTCTGTCTGCTGTCCGGCACCCTTGTTGGCCCAATTCCCCTGGTAGCCTGAAGGCAAGGAGCCCTGCTAATGTATTTTACAGGGTTCCATATCCTCAGGCAGGGAGAAAAGTAGAAAGTGGATCAGGAGTGGGAGAGAAAGGCAAAAAGAAACTAGTGCACTCTTTAAGACTGCGTTTCATTTATATTTTATTGGGCTTTTAGTTCAGATGCAATTATAGCAGCAATAGTTAACAAGAAATCAAATAAATATGTGACTATGTTACAAGCTGTAAGGAGTCAGTAGATATTGTTTTGTTCGTTAAAAATTCAAGTGATTCCGAAGCCCCAAGGCAATTTAGATATTTTTAATCTCCTTACCCAAAGCAGAGTGCAGACTATTTATTTATTTATTTTTAATTGTACATTGATCTATGTCTACCAGATTGTCTTGAGGGTTTGAAGAAATTCCTATTGAGTTCGAATGACTAGTTCCTGACACGACTTGTTAAATCTTTACTTTGGACCTCAAGCACACTCTGGTGGGCCAGGTACATGCAACTGTGACTCACTCTTGTTATTTAACAAAAAGCAGACATCTGATTACTCTGGGTCAGACAGAGATCTCTGGACAGTTCCTACCAGTCTGCAAGATGGCCGTATTGCCTGAGATAGTGTGTGGAACATAGAATTATAATTTCACTTTCAAACTCTTATTTGGAGGCTTTTGAATTGAGAAATGGCATCAATTTACACCTGTCATAATGTTCATTAGGGAGATCTGGGTTGGTCAGGATTTAAAATGAATTGTATTATTATACTTTAGGCCATGACTTTAACCAGATGGTGTAGAACTGCCTTGGCAAGAAAGTTTCCAGAAAGTTCTCTATTCTGTTTCTAATATTCTTCTATTCTAGCATTTTACAAGGGCCCACGTAGATGCTCAGTCCCATGATATTCTGGACAGCAGCCCCATCAAGGCAGATTCCCTTCGTATATTATGTAATGACTTCAGCCTATGAAAAGAAGGTAAACTGTTTTTCCTCTTCCAGAGTTAAACTGCTAAAATGAGCGCACAGATCCCTCATCCACCCACCCACCCAGTACCAGGGGCAATGTGATTGGAATACATTCCAGAAATCAGCAATTAAATTGATTTAAGCAGTGGACCTCCCTCAACATGCCTCAGATATGAAAGATGTCCAACATTAGAGAATCTACATAACATTTGAATCAGAAAGGACTTACTGATTTACAAGAAAAAGACCCAATGACCTTAAGCACTTCCCCAAGATAGAATTTCAAAGCTGGAAGGAAACAAAGCATGTCATTACACAGCCCCTCGAGACACACACACACACACACACACACACACACACACACACACACACACACCCTATTCACTAAGAAGTATAGTGAGGCCAGTAACTGAGTACCTGTTTTATTTTCCAAGATGATTGGTATTAAAACTAACTTTAGGTCAGCTTTTCTGGAATCACAAGCTGAGACAGGGATTCCATCGTGTGGAATGTACTGAGCGAGGCTCTCAAGAAGCTCTTGTGTCTTAGTGAAGGATGTAAGAAGGGTAAGGAGCCTGGGAAGGTCACAGCCATGTAAACTTGACCCAGTTCATGAATGTCCTGGAAATTGGAAACTGGGCTGAACTTTGCACGCTGCAGTCATTGGATGTGCCACCTAGAGGTGGGGGACTAGCATTAACTTCCTATGTGACACAGCTTTTGGACATCTATCAGCCAGTCACAGCTGACCGCGTGAATCCAATAATGGGATTCAGAGCAAACGCCACAGTATCTTTCATGGAGTCAAAACTTGAAGTCAGGTCTCCAGATCCCTGCATCCTGCGTGTCTTCTTTACATTACATCATGCTGTGCATGCCATTCCCCCTTATGGGTTACACCTCAAGCTCTTATTGCTTTCTTCCCTCTCATTCTAATAAAAAAGGAAAATAAGACAAGTTCAATCAAATTTATTTCTTCTTTCTCCTTTGTTTCTTCAACTGCTCGAATTTGTGAGAAGTGGTGCCCAGCGTCCCTGCAAACAACAGGGACTACAAAACAACTGTTTTGGCTGCTATATTGTATCCTTGAATCAGTATGGATTTGGGGATTTTGTCAATAATGATAAATCTAAAATTCACTTTTTTAGCCTCGTTACCCAATCTACTACTTCTTCTTTAACAGAAGACATTAAACAAAGTATTTAGACCAAAAAAATCCACTTAAAAACAATACATCGAAAATGTAAGGCTAATGGAAATAGAAAGCTAGGCCACAGGGGAAGATTCAAATAATCACATGCTTTAAATAATAGAAGTCTGTGAATTCATGCTGGAAGACCTAAGTAGGTCACCTAATCGGTTGTTTACTGTGCTGTTGGATGTGAAGCATGATAAAGTAAGCAGGGAAGAAACAGTATGAGCTCCATCTCCATAACAACAGAGAAGAGAACAATTCCAAAAGACCCTGGCCAGCCACCTCCGCAAAAGCAATTTTAACCTCAGACCAATGAAGAGTGACATAGCACACTCTTGCTGATGTCTGAAAACACGGGCATTGAGCCAGGTACAAAGTTTCCCTTTTCAGAGGACTGGAGACTTTGATCCATAGACAGATTTGCTGAACCAGCTGAAGCCTTGAAAGAACTAGTGCGAGAATAATGTATGACAACAGAATGAGAGTTTTAAAAGTGATTTAATTGCAGCCTGTATTTTAAAAAGGCAACACATACTCTACTAGTAAACATTGAGAGATTACTGTATTGCCAAGATTTACCTACTTTATCAAGAATGTGTCTTGGTTTAGAGAAGGTATTGTAGATGTATCGTAGGTATTGTAGACTTGTAATTTGATGTTGACATCTATATTACATTATGAAATTAGCTTTTGTTTCTTTGCTCTCTTAGTGAAATATATTTAAAAAAAAAACTCTTTAACTCCATGTTTATAAATCATGACTAATCTCCCTAAGTATTTTCAACAGTTCTCTTTTTGACCATTCAAAGCAATCTAAATAATTGCCTTATATTCATTTTTAAATGTGCAGGGGAACTTACAGTATTTGGAGGATTTGTTTATAGATAGACTCACTAGTAGATTAGGAATTTTATCTTTCAATAGGAAATCATTCATTGCATTCAACTAATCTTTTTAGAAACTATGACTTTGAGACATTTGGACTTCATCTTTGATTTTACATTTCTAGACATTATCCAGAGAACATGGTAGTTTTATGAGAAATACGCCCAACCCGCCTTTATGGCTTACATCTCAAGCTCTTACTGCTTTCTTCCCTCTCATTCTAATAAAAAAAGAAAATAAGACAAATTTAACCAAATTTATTTCTTCTTTCTCCCTTGTTTCTTCAACTGCTTGTATTTGTGAGAAGCAGTGCCCAGTGTCTCTGTAAACAACAGGACACTGTTTTGGCCAGTAAACGTTTTTTGCCAGTAAATAATATATTTGAAAGGCTTGCTGATAGAAAATTCAATGTATCAATAATTCCATCTCAACTTCTAATAAATCCCAACAGGATTTACATTTTTGAAAATCCCTTTCTCTCTTTTCCTGCAACCTTAGTTCTTTATGTCTTGATTTGTTTAGGTGGAAGACTTCCTTTGTCTTCAGAAGCAGGGATTGGGCATCTCTTACTGTAGGCAAAGTCTACAGATTATTGAGGAAATCAGTTTGCAAAAGACTAGAAAAACATCGTTCAAGAAAACTTTCCTAGCTTGGGTGAATATAACCAATGTGGATTTGGTTGCTTATCTTTGCAAGTCACAATTCATGTCAGGAAACTCCAATGAAAACTGTGCCACTCAACAATTTTATATGTAAACTCATTCTAAACACTAAATAAATGATGATTACCAACATCTGGAACATGATTTACTTCCTTTTAGTCTTTGCAATATACATAATTAAATTAAATTATAATTTAGGTCAGCCCATTGTGAAGAGATTTGGTTTAATGTAATCAGTCTTTAGGAGAGGTCTGCTCCTGGTTACCTGTGTTGCCCTGTGAGGAACATCAAAATACTGCTTGGAGTTGTTAAGAGCCCAGCTCGTGATGCTGAGTTGCAAGCCCTCCTCAGCCCAGCCCAGTCCATCTCACCTATTACTACCCAGCTGTGATGTCAGATAATTTGGCAAAACTCATGAAGCATTTGTTTTCCTATTTTTAACTTGGAATCCTAACAATTATCTCATCAGGTATTAGTGAGACATCAGGAGTTATTTGATTAAAATCAATCAATATGAGCAATGCCCTCTACCCAGAATTTTATGCAGTAAGTGACCAATAAATGATTGCTTGTTTTCATGTTTGAAAAGGAAGCAGTACAATATTTTTATTGTAAGTGGTCCATTAAAAAAATATAACTGTATAACTGATGTTGAATGGAAAAGCTCCTTTCAATGAAGACTTGGTATTTCTACAATGTAAAGCTGATTCTATCTCCTTATCTTAGAATCCTCCAGGGGTTCCACATAATTTTGTCAAAAAAGTGCAAACCCCTTGTCACAATACATGAGTTTTCACACCATCTTGCCTCTTCCCATCTGCATTCTCCCGGCTCTATTTGCTACCATTCCTGGCATGAATAAGTGCACCAGGCAAGGAACGCTACTCCCAGCCCCGTGACTCTTCTGGCATTCATGTACCTGTGTCTTTGTGTAAGTCATTCGCTCTGTCTGAGAGGCCCTTTCTTTGCCTTCTTCTGCCTCCTGCCAACCTGTGCTTCTCCTTCAAGACCTAATTCAGGCCTCAATACCTCTGGGTAATCTTTGCCAATGTTTCCCCTTCCCTCGGCAGAAGTAATCACTCTTTCCTTCAGTCTCAATTTAGTTATCATGTAAGAAATTAAAAGCATGTGTTGCCACATCTGCCTCCAATAAACAATGCTGCTGTTGATTGCAAACATGGAAATTGTCCTATTTGCTATTTCCCTGCTGGAGATCACTTTGCTTGACTCACAAACCTGTTTACCAGCACTAGATTTAGTGGATGAATTAATGACTAAAGGAATCTATGAGATTTTTACCAGTCTGACTGCTTGGGTTGTTTCACTTTAATCCATTCCATCAGGGCCTCCTAGATGTGTCCTCTGCATCCATCTGTTTTCCAGTCTCATCCTAGCAGTGTGACCCCATTGATGTTCAATATACTTGAAACTTCTTCCCACTTTCAAAGTAAAGTCACTATAATCATTATAACGTCATCAGTCAGAACTTCCTTGCTTCTTGAACTTCATTTCTTCCAACAACTACACAACTCTATTCACACTGGGTTCTTTTTCAGGCCTTGAACACATTGTTTTGGTCACTAAGCATGCATTGGCTTCAAGGCCCTTGTACTTACAAATCTTTCTACTGACAAACTCTTCACTCACATATTTTTCACATCAGCATCTGTCCTTCCATTTGAGTTTCAGATCCAATGCTAACTTGTTACAGAATCTTTTCTGGTCACTTCATATAAAATAACTCTACCAACAACTACCATATCCCAACTACACCCCGTTCCCTTATCTCTCTTTATTTTCTCTTTAACTTTCATCTCCATCCAATTTATATGTAATAAAATTTTTGCATTCGCTTGTTGCTTGTCTTAGTAAATACAAACATGTGCTGCAAAAATTAATATATTTAACATTATTGCCTATTCTGGTTTAGGTCTAAAATGCTCCCTAAACAGCTCACATACTCAGAGGTAGGACTTTTAGAAGTAACTGTATCATGGGGGTGCTATATGGATCAATGAATTAATCCAATGAATGTGTTTTTAGGCACAGTAGGGCTCAGTTAGAAGAAGTACATGCTTTCAGATGGTGTTTATTTCTCTCTCTGACTCTTCATGCTGTCTCTCCTTCTGGCTACCAGGAGGCAAATAGGTTTCTCTGCCATGATGCCTTGAGAGTCAACCAGCCATGAACTGGGCACTCTGAAACCGTGAGTCAGATAAACTTCTCTTCATTTAAATTGTAGATGTAAATTATTTTGTCCCATCAAGGAGAAAGCTAGCTAATACATTTCTATTGCTGGTCAATATTATTTTTGTTATTTAATAGTTTTGGTTTACATTCTGTTTTCCCAGATATTTTTTCCTTCTTTCCTTAAGAGAAAAATTGGAATGGAACAAAATTGAAAAAGGTATGTATGCTATATGAACAAAACCTACAGAGAATGTTTAAATTAAAAATAAAAGGAATTTATTATAGTAAAAGATGTGTTGACATTAATCTCCCTCAAAATATTTCTCCTTGCTTTGTTCTTGCCACTTTCTGAAAAAGTTCTGGAAGTCTTCTTTCATGAGTGTCTTTAGTTGTGCTTTCTTGCCTCCCTCCCTGTTTGGCATCAGTTCAAAATGTTTATCTTCATTGGTTATGTTGACTGCGAGGAAGAATCAGAAGGCTCACATTGTCACATCCTGTGACTGAGGTGGCTGAGGATATACCATAATGTTTTCATTTGTCAGAAATTGCCATAAACCTTGTGAATTGATTCAGACATGAAGGCAACCAGGAAAAGATACTCATAAAAGAAAATTTCCTGAACTGATTCAGAAAGTGGCAAGAATGAGGAAATAAGTATATTTGAAGTGAAGGGTAATATTTAAGGGAGGTTAATGGCAATGTGTCTTCACAGTAATAATTTTTTTTAAATTTAAACTTTCACCATTGTATGATCACAACCATAGATAGGAGGTGATTTCATCTATACTATGAGGGCAGGGGATTTAGGAAACGTAAAGTGGGCAATTTGTCTTTAAGCCTCAGTTCTTCATTCCTATGTATATGGCTTCCCTCACTCATACTATATGGCCCTCTCATTTCAAGTAGTCAGTCATTTGTATTCTTTCTCTTCAATTCAATATTCTTAATGAAACTCCATTGGAATCACTGGTCCATTCTGCTGCATTAGACACTTGAGAAATATTTCTCGCTTTCTTCCCACTGAAGAGACATTTCTCAGGAAGCATCAGATCTCATGCATGCTAAATCCTGAGAGGATTTGAATTTTGCCAGAGATTAAAGTCTCAAAATAGAAAACTGAAGTTCTGCCATGGATTATGAAATATCAGCAGGAACGAGCTGGAACTAAAAATATTTATGTCGGCCTTGTTAACACTGAAATCACATTCTGAAAGGTCATTTCCCCAAACGCAGCTACTCGACAAAATGGAAAACTATATAACCTTTGCCAAAGTCCAGACCTATGTAGTTTTTGTTAAATACTAGAAGAATGTCTAGTATAAAGTGGGCACTATATACACCATTGTTACTTTACTGTCAATTAAAGATTCTTGTGGTCCACTAGAAATAAAATAAACTACAAATGAAAATTTTTAAGATTTCTACAATTATGTTTGCACTGAGCAAAAAAAGTTTCCTTGCTACTTTTCCCATGATTTAAGGTCTTTTCTTGGCTCAGAATTTCTAGCAACTACCTAAGCATATAGACCGCAATACAGTGCCACTTTTACCATGAGGCAGTGGAGATCTTTTTACAGAATCTTTGAAATCACTTTTACATGATAACTTCCAAATTCTCTTAGCCCTGATACAAGGGAGTTGAGTGATTCATCCAAGGTCACAGAGCTGATTAGCAACAAAAGATGGATGGATCACACCAGAGACCATGGGGGAGGGCTTGTGATGCTATATCATCCTCATGTACAAGGGTGGCGTGTGGCCTTGTATGAACAGGACTCATTACTTTGAATCGATTTCCCATTAACAATGATGGAATTACTTCGATCCACCCACAAATTCCTAGCTACAGTCATTACCTGCAAAATATTTTTTTAACATTTGATGAATTACACAAGATTAATTACCCAAGACATGGCCAGTGTTTTGATCGTCTACAATAAGGTGCTCTAACTGATTTACACAGAAACCTAGCTTACAGGGCCGCCATCCACAGAGTACCAATTTGTTCCAGGAATCCCTACTGAGTTAGAAGGACCTACCCCTACAGTCCTAACATGTGCTTAGTTTTGACTTTGGATTTATTTCCGTCTGCTATTTCTAAGATTTTTGGAATGGTTTATTTTTCTGACACAAAAATTTCTAGGTGAAATGCAAGCATTTTTCTTGAGGAAATTAACACACTGTTTATTAAAATTTTATGATGATGGAGTCTGATGCATATTGTGTATTTCTAAAATAAAGATTTTATTTCATTATTTTCACTCCTAATCCAGGGAAGACTCTAGAGAAATAATTAAATGCTAAGAAAATAAGAGAAATGAGGTAGAACAGCTAAATCAGCATTAAAAGACTCCCAAACAAGTTGCTGACAAGGCATAGACAAAACATATTTTTACTTTCCTAATCTTCCCTTTACACTTACCATTTGTTGACATGGGGCACTGCTGTCACACAAAACACTAGGGATTATAAATGCTATCAGCAGATAATTCAATTTAAATCAAAATTGTAATTAAGCCTTCATTTGGAGATTTGTGTCTTACGTCTTTGATTTTCTAGAGTTGCTTTTAGATTGATCCTGTTTAATTTGGAGAGAATCAAACACACTTGAATTTTAAGAAAGAGAGCTGCAGGTAAGATTTGCTATGTTTTTGTTTTGTTTTGTTTTGTTTTGTTGAAATAAGCTATGTAATTTTTATGTAATTTTTCAATTTTTAACACTATTTTAACAAATTCTCAAAATATAAGAATCACACAAAATAGTTGGAAAGAGGACTATTAAGGCCAAAACTTAAATTATCACCTGCTTTTCTCTGCTCCAGCTGGCCCCTTTTTCATCCAGAAATCCGAAGAAAGTGAGTACTGTGGTTGCAGATGTACTCATTTCTCAATCATAATTGGCAAAACATAATTTCAAGGTAAGCCAACATGCTTTTTTATTCCCATGGCACCTCACTTACATGTCCACTCATATATCATGTGTTTCAATATCTTTAGGAGATGATGTTGCAGGGGTAACACCATTGAATCCTGAGGAAGAGCATTTTACAAAGTGTGTTCCAGGCAGAAACAGAACCAGAATCAGCCAGAGTAGTGAGCCAAGTGCAGAGTTCTGGGTCCAACCTAAGCCTCCGGAATCAGTTTCCAAGGCTGGAGCCCAGCAGCCTGCATTTTTAATTGCTCCCAAGTGATTTATATGCTTGGGGATTACCAACTTGCTGGAGACTAATTTATAAGGCTCCTTTAGCTGACTGCCTTAGAAAGAGTAAAAAATGAAAAACTCGGTGTAAAAAAACAACTCAAGCTATGAGCAAAAGCTTTGTATGTGCAGTCTCCGATACAGCAAGACCCTTAGCAATGTAATCATAGTAGAAACATAAAGTAGACAACCCTTTGTGGAAAATACTGTGGCCTCCTGGTATAAGCTACCTGGGTGAGAACAGGGGAAAAAGAAGAAAATAGACAAGTTGGTAAAAAAGTATAAAAGCAATTGGTCATTGATGACACACACCAGCAATAGCTTCCTCTACACAGGTGTGTACATTTTGCTCTGTGTAGATCATGAATCCATATGAATGTCTTTTAATCACTCTGTATTTTTAAAGTTTGCTTCTGAAATTTTCGTAGAAAAGCATAGCTGTGAAAATAATTAGTTTTTGACTGGGAAAGTGCACCAGAGTTAAGATAACATGAATACTTAGCCTAAGTTAAATACATACACTGTGCACAAAACCTGAGTCAGGTAAGGGGAAAAGGGACAGAAGAAGATTAAAAGAGATATAGAGGAAGCATTTGAGTAAGTTTCCTTGGAAACATGACTTCATATCTACCTGGTAAGGGGCTTTAGAGCAATGATCTCCAGGATTAAACAATCCTCTCAAAGTATTTTCCTCATTGGAATTATACCGTAGAAACCAGTCTCTGTGTCCAGGTGGGAGTGGGGCTTACCAGAAAGCATGTAAGAAAGTGGAACACTTTGCTAGGCCTAAGTATCTGCTATAATGAAATCTTGGTGCTTCTTGGCTTAACAGTCATGAGTTTTGCCATGGTCGAGGGGCCCTGCTCCCTCGCTTGCTGTGATCTGTCACTTTGCAGAGGCAGACTGGATTCCACGTGTTGGGCAGCTGGTGTACCGGTCAGTACTTCGGGATGCCTGAGCAGCTGGGCAACGGCAAGGTGGCTCTTGTGACAGGCCCATAGTAACACTAACACAGCACCACGATGGGTACCGTGTCCCCTAACCCTTCAACCTTAGCTCTAGGTGATAAAAGTAAACAAGAAATCCAAAAAATTCATGGCTTGTGAGATACCAGAATTTTTATTTTAGGGAATAACCTATCTTATGATAAGAAACAGTTTATGTTCCATGTAGAAAAGCATTCACAGTGGTAGAGCACATGGACTTTGAAGCCAGACTCTTAATCAAACTAAATTCTAGTAAATTCGTAATAGTTTGTGCCTCAGTTTTCTCATCTGTAAAATGCGGGTAATGCTAAAGTATCTCTGAAAGTCTTCTGATAAGTCTTAAAAACATTAAAATTTATAAAAGACAACTGTGGCAGGAACATAGTGCTATATTGTATTGATGTATAAATAAATAAATTCAGATGGGATTAGTGTTTCTGTTTCTGGTATGTTCCATCCAGGGCAATAATAAAGCATCAAGTGAGAAAATAAGTCTTAGAAATATTTAAAGAGACAATTTACATAGCATATAGATACGTGCACCTTGGTGGAAACACAAGTTTCTGATAAGCCAAGAGTGATCCAGTAATGCTGTTTTTGTGATTTTGGAAGATTTGTCAGGACACATACTATCTGAAGAGCTAACATCCACTGTATTTTATTTTGAACTGATAAAGACAATAATTTCAGTGAGGAAAAGCTTCATGTGCCAAAAATATGAAAATACATTCATGTACTACTTAATGGATGAAACAAGGCTTGCCTGTGCCTTGAGGGTTCAGGCTTTATTTTCCTGGAGAAATACCATCTATGAGATAGACAGGTTGTCTTGATCATCCTTGTTTTCCTTTGTCAAGTGTAACCCTTGGCCTAACCACAATCGTGACTTGGCTGTACATAGTCCATTTCTCCAAGATGCTGTATGAGTGTAAAACTTAGATTCTCCTCCTCCAACCTGCCAGCCTGTCAGGCTGGCCTTCGAATAGGATGTTGGTGTGCTGCATTTCACAAGCAAGCAGAACTTATTGTTGGAAATGCTTTCTAACGATGAAGAATGCATGTCCTGTGCTATTATGAAGAATAAAGCAGATTTGAAAGAATGGTGATGCCACCAGGAAACCCACTATCATTGGAATGAAATAAATGAGGGCAGTTCAATTAAACTCACAGTCTGAAAGGTAATTCAAAGGCTTCTTTTTCTAGATTGGTGTATATAAATGCTCAATTTTTATTTTAACTTCACTGAGTTTTGTAATATCAATACATAATAGAGGTGGCAGCTAAATAAGCCATTTGTTCAAGGCAGAATCTTTCTATGGCTCTGCACTTTCATAAACCACACTGCCCCCATGGTGAGTCCAGCTATACTTCCCTCTCCTTAGTTATTTCCCTGTAGTTGTGCTTGAATCCCAGTTTTAACAGGTCTGTATGGCTTGTTCAAAACAAAGTAACTTGAGACATAAATGATACATGGTGGTTGATTTTGTTTCATAACCAAGATATTTCATTGCTCTTCACAAAGAAAATTAAATATACTCTAAGACCAGTCATCTTACATTTCCTTCAACAGTCAGAAGGTACCTGCTGTTTGCTACTGCCCCTTAGCTTCTCTGGGACTGAAATATTTTTAGGAGAATACTCTGAGTGATGTACAATCAGGAAATGATTCAAGCTGCGAACCTTGGTAAGTTCTTATCATCTGTGTGTAGTAAATGATTAACAGCAGGGCCCAAACACTACCTCTCACCTGGCTGTCGGCTGCCTGCCCAGCTCCATCATTATCAATAATATGGTACAGGAAAGACCAGAATGACAGTAATGTTTTATCCTTCGGAGTTTACATAAAATTAAAAGTGAAATTCAATGTCTTTCCTACAGCATTTCTAAAATTTTCTGGGGCCTAAGTCTTCCTGGACACTTCTGCCTTTGAATTTTCTCCACTTTGTGTAGATTCTAAAACTTAAATCTTACTGACATTCTCTTCCTTGTTTTTTGTGGCGGCCTCGATGTGAAATTTAGGCCCTTTGTCTGATTTATCCCAACCCTTTCACTCAGGGTAACCACGCCAAGCACGAAGTGTTAGAAGTACCAAAACTTTTTGTTTCATTTAATTTAGTACTTTTTATATATTTTAATGTATATATAATTAGACATCGCTCAGCCTCCTATCTTCCAGGAGGTGCTTTTATCTCTCTGACCACCCTCCATTTATTGTTTATTATTTATTTGTTATTATAAAAAGCATTTAGCTCCCTATTCTCTACTCAGTCCGTGACTTGACACTGAACGTCTACAAATTCTGTTAAAGTGAAAGTTCTATTTCCAGTCTCGTTCTTCTGATAGTACAGAAGAGCTAGTGGACAGGCAGAGTGAAAGTTTTGAATTGCTTCTCCCCCGACCTGAGTCTCTGTATGCATTTTTCTGAGCACTCCCTCCTCCATTTCCATGCGTACAGACTCAAACCAAGTCATTTAGAGCTGAGGTACTAAATCATACCCCCTGGGGCCTTTTGGACCAAAAAGTGTTTTGCATACTTTAACTTAACTGTCAAGTCTGTTAAATTTTCTTTGAGATGTTCCAAAGCTTATAGCTGATTTGGTCTGTCTGGCTTGGTTTGTCTGCCTGCCTGCTTTCCCTCCTTCCATAATCCCTAAAACCAATTTACAAAATATCATTCCAATTTGGACACAAGGAGGGAGACAAGGAGGAAATCTGGGTTACATAAATTTATAATGCTAAACTCCTAGGTCCCTTCAGGAGTATGATTGTTAGTGTTTTTCTCTATCTATATACAGTGCCGATTTAGTTGTTTTATGTATTTTTGTGAATCGAGCCTCAGTCTTTAACTCCAAATAGTTAAAATAGAATGTGCATTGTTCTCAAATACAATAGTCTTCAAAATTGCTCATAAATCAAATGTCACATATCCCGTTTGCCCAAGTCATGGCCGATTAAATAGTCACATTAACACTGGCAAAATATTACCTCTCTAGTTTTGTTCCTTTTTGCTTAATAAAAACTTCAGTCTCTCAAATCTTTCCAAGTAATTCTGGAACTGTTGTCCAACATTTGTTCTCAGCAACTACCAGATGGGGTCATTTTCACCCTGTCTTGCTCAGACCTTGCTCCCTAGCGCAGTATCTGCTGTGGAGGATCCTGATAAAATTTCCAAAGGTACCGGGACTTTCTGGGCACTTGGTCTGTTCCACCATCTCTCAATTCCAAATGCAGGTAAGTGTGGCTTCCTGTTCAGGCACCTTTCATCTGTCCCTACATAGTCCTCCTATCTTGAGCCAACATTTGCTACATAATCAACAGGTTAAGTTTATTGCTAATGTTTTCTGTTTCTTGTGTTTTGGGTAA
The DNA here is from genome assembly GCA_004026905.1 of Hystrix cristata. Taxonomy (NCBI): domain Eukaryota; kingdom Metazoa; phylum Chordata; class Mammalia; order Rodentia; family Hystricidae; genus Hystrix; species Hystrix cristata. Next base: position 14,875 of record PVJO010002197.1, on the reverse strand, counting down.
AATTCCTCTTTTTTTTTAATTCTCAAATGGAATCTCTAAAATGCACAGTGTACTAGACAGGGTACAAGTGTAGATACTGCTCTCATTTCCAGCTGGCTCTCTGCTTACCATTTTCTTTGTTGTTGGTTTCGATTTGGGGTTTTGGGTTTTTGTTTTGTTTTGTTTTGTTTTCTTCACTACTTGTATCCCTCCTGCTTCAACCTTCCAGAGTTCTTGGATTGTAGGCATGCACCACCTCACCCCCCTATCTTAATTTAAGAAAGCCCTTTAGAGGTCCCCAGAGATCTCCCCATCTGATTGTAATGATGCCTGCACCTTGGGTTTGTACAACTAGAAGGTGACCTCTAGTTGTGAGCTCTACTTCAAGACCTGAGCATAGGAGAGGGAGCGTGCGAGCTGGAGACAAGTCTTTCATCTGCTTTAAATTTGCAGGTTTCTATGTCTTGAAAGGAAGGAAAGTACACCTTTTTTTCCTTCTTTCCTTCTTTCCTTTTGTGTTTCCATCTTTTTTGCTTTCTCTCTTTCTTCAGGGTACTGGCTTTTACATGCTCAGTCAAAAAAAAAAAAAAGTGTAGATAATCCCAGAGATAAATCAGACCAGGAGAAAAATGCACTAAGTCATGATTTGAACTCTGGTCCTGAGAAAGACAGAGTCTTCTGAAACAACTTTCCTGTACTGTCAATTCATTATAGCTCCGCAGTTTTAAAAGAGCCACTCAACAAGAAATCCTTATGTTTAAAACTGTGTGTTAGTGGTATATACAGCTAATCATTATTTTTGTAATTTCTACATCAGAATCCCCTATATCAATGAAATGTAATAGAAGATAAGAGAATAAATAAGGGAAAAATATTATCTGTACAGAATGTTTTTAAAGCTTTAAAATTACTCCTGAAATACAAGATGATGCCTTACACTACTGTAGCACCTTGGATGACAAGCCCTAAACATTTTCTGCCTTCGCCTCTGACAGCGGTTTAGGATGACTTCCTCTGAGAACAGGAAACTTCTGGGGCTTGGCCCGCCTGCAGGTGAAGTGAATCCTAAACATCAGAGTCTGGCTGATGGAGTTTGAAGCTAGCTGTGATTTTTCGATAAATGTAAAAGTAATCTTCTCCTGTAACCCTTTCTTACATGTTTTATAATTACTTCCCTTAATTCATTTTCACTTTTCCCTCAATCATGTTTCTTTTGATCTGCTTGAAGGGAAGGTTTTCGTTCTAAAGTCTTTTGATCAACTGTCAATGAGTCTACTTCAAGTGAACCAACAGACCAAGCCTTGATTTCCTTTACCATCCTCCATTTCTGTTTCTTAATAGTCATATAGATAGGCAATGTACAATGTGTCAGAGATAATTTCTATGTAACATTTTAAAAATACAAGTGTAGGGATTATCTGCTTATTCTATTATTTCTATGTTTAGGAGGCAGTGGATATTTACTCCGTGGAGGTTAGGCACTTAGCTCAAGTGGTAGAGTGCCTGCCTAGCAAGCACAAGGCCCTGAGTTCAATCCCCAGCACCTCCCCCCAAAAAAAACTGCTAGGATATTCACTCCACATTATGTGGTTTGTCAATGGCATTAAAATTGATCTCTTTCTATTCACCTAACATGACTAATAATTTAAGGTAGCTCAATAATAATAATTACTCCACATATATGTAACTCCTAGATTAAAAAAAAAGATGCTCAGATTTAGTATAGTTAGGTAATGTCAACAATATGGTAGCGACATCTGGCCGATGTCACTTTAACCAAGTCAGAAGACATTCTGCTTGCTTCTGTCCTCCATACGGTGTAACATGACGGCATTCTTCCTCAGAAGTCCCAAGGTCAGTCTGTTCATGAGAAAATAGCAGGCAAACTCAAACTGAGGAATATTCTACGAAATACTTGACCTATACTGGTGAAAAGTGTCAAGGTCATGTAACACGAGGAAGAGCAAAAAACTGCCAGGTCGCAAGAGACTAGTGACTTGATGACCAAACATACTGCGATAACCTGGACATCTAGGAAAAGAACGTTAGTGGCGATGTAAAGAAGTCAACATTAGTGGAAACTGGGTGAAGCATATATAGAAATGCAGCGCTCTTTTCGCAACTCTTGTATAAGCCTAAAACTATTTCAAAATACAATTTTTAAAGATGAACTTTAATATTGTAAGCTTATCTATAAGTTTGTTACTTCAGTATACTTACATACATACATAAATGAAATATCAAGAGCAGTACAAGCAGTTCACTTCTTTTTTTTTCACTTCTGCTATACATATGTATCAATGTCTATATCTAGAAATATAGACACAGTCACAAACACACACTTGAGCGTTAGCTTAGGCAGGCACGGAAAGTGTGTTCCGCTTTATTATATGCAATAAGATGCACATAAACTAAAGTCCTAATGAAATCGAGCTTTGTGTTCAATATTCATGGTAATTCTTTCTGTCCTAAGCCTATTAGCTCACTTCTCCATAATGCATCAGTTCAGAGTGACATCTATAAAAGTGTTCCTTGCCAGTTTTTTCCCTCTAAAATTCTTATTCCTCATCCCATCTGGCTTTGCAAATACATAAAATCTATGTGTTAGATCACATTATTTAAAGCAGTTTCCAATGACATTCACTGAGTGCAAGCATGGATTAACTGTTCCAGCATCTGATGCAAACGGTTTCTTTAATTCTGTTCGGATCAAGCCACTCATCTTTTGGTCTAACTGTTGCTTATCATCATCTGTGGAGCAGTCTGCTTTATTTTTCTTCCGTCTGTTCAGACTTAGGCAAGCTCACTGTTGAGCAATTGCATTCCTTGCTATTGCCAAAACAGATTTTATTTTACGTAATTTCACACAGCAGAACTGCTCCCCTGACAGTAGCCATCTCACTAGATCCAAGCTCATCAAAGTCACTGTAACAGCAATGAGGGAGAAACAGCCAAGACTTTTTAAGTGTTGACATCGGGAAACACACAAGTACATCCCTAGAGAACAAGCATCTGTTTACCACCCAGGACTGGATCACCAAATTGAAAAAAGTGGATCTACTACCTGATCATCTATACCATTAACTCAGTGAAATTCAAGAAGCCATTAGGAAGGTGACCTTAGCCGTAAATGCCATACATGTAGCCATGCTAGGGCACTATGAAGTAGAAATATTTTTTGGAGGACATGGAAATCTCTCGATGAATATCAATTTGATGAAAGCTTGGTGTCTTACCTTTTTCATTTGACAGAGAGTGGATACGACTCCTCGTTTTTTTGCATTTTTCTTGTAGCTTTCAAAATGATTTGGTAATATGTATGCATCCAAAGAATTTGGGAATAAAATATTTTAGGAATTTACAAAATGACTAGCACTTTGAAAGAACACATTGATGTATAGATATTCAGTTGTACTGATGATATTTAAAGAAAAAAAATATGGGGCAGTCTTGTTCTATGAGACTGAGAAAGTCCTCTCCACTTCTCCTCTTTTTCTCTTAATGAGATGAAAAGTCTGAAACTAGCTGAATTATGTTGTCATTCAAAATATTCTTTCTTTTTGTGTGTATCACATCTAAAGATAATGATACTGTGTCATTTGTTTCATATTTTATCTTACATTTGATACTTAAATTTTCATGTGACTGTGATCTAATAAAAATAGGACACAGAAAAATAAGTCAACGATAATATACATTTCATCAAAAGGAACACCTGATACTTCATGTAACTCCGTAACTTTTTGGTAAGCTGCAGGAAGACATAATATTTCTATGAGCATAGAGTCATGTTTTCAGGGCAAGTGCCTACATAACTGGTAGGCAACTCAGAGAAACCCAGCAGGAATCTTTGTAGGCAGAGAATATCCCAGCAGTGCATGGTCTTATCGCTTGACCTATTTTACCCAGAGGACATGGGATAAAATGTGTCTGGTGTACCCAATACATTGTTCATTAAAAGCGCGCATTTCAACTCTGTCTCTGCCAAAGCAGAATCAACCAGCCTGCCTACCATTCCTTATCACGCTATTATAAGGAATAAAAGTAAAGTACTCCTCATTCCTATAGAGAAATGATATGAGAGATAAATAAGACATAAAGTTATCAGAGGAATGATGATAAAATGGATTGTTCCTACTAAATACAAGAAGTTTAATGAATAACTTGCTATGAAGAAGTTACAGTGAAGTAAAACAATGAATATTTCTATTACACTATTGTGCCTACTAAGAATATCCATGAATAATAGTTACATTGTGAAAAATAAAATTTTATTATGCTAAAATTTTAAGTTTAGGCTACAAAAACTAGCATTACCCTACCTTACAGAGTCCCCTATGACTGTCAACATATGGAGATAAATAGGTAGGAAAAAGTCAGCATCATCAATAATTATGTTCAGTGAAGGAATCAAGGTAAAAAGGACATGATATAGCTGGGTGTGATGACACATGCCTGTAATCCTAGGGCTTGGGAGGCTGAGGCAGGAGGATTGCTGTGAGTTCGAGGCTAGCCTGGGCTACACAGTGAGTTCAAGGCCAGCCTGGATGACATAGCAAGACTTTATCTCAATAGGAAAAAGGATATAATAAATAGAAGACAGATTATTTAAAAATCAGGTAACTAAATACCGAAGCAAGAGAGGTGGAATACAGTTAAATATATTTCACCACTTGCGAGAAAAGTAAGGATGTGTGACACTTAAATGTGATTTGATAAAAGCCTCTTTTTTGAAGATACATGCATACATTGTGTCTTATATGGAGAGAAGAACCGTAGTCTTGGATTTGATGCCGAAATATCTGAAGTGAGCATGTACCAGACGTTATGCACTCTCTTAACTACAGAGTGGTGGAAGGAATTAGACTCTGACTATGTCGCTGGGCCTCCCAAGTCTGCTGGATGTTGGGTTTGTTCTGGCCCCCGCCATGCTTGGTCATCAGGCTTAGCTTCCATTCCAAAGAGTGTCATTCATCTGACCGATTGGTCACAATATGGCTTTCTACTCCTCTGTAAGATTACTTCGGTCATTTAATCTGCACTAAAAGACAGAACACTGGTACTTCTGCCATTCTGTGCTTTTCTCACATTTTCTTCAGAGGTCATTTCAGGCAAAGTCATGTAGGATCTCCAGCTTCTAGAGCAAAACCTTTACTACATAATCTAATAAAGAAGAATTGGGCAGGAAAAGGTAACTTTGATGCATAAAAGAATATGACTTCCTCTTTTTAAATTATGAAAACTAAGCACTAAACGTAATACTTGGTGTCTGCCTTGCAGTATCTCCTTTTGTTCTTCAGGTTTCTATTTTTTTTCTCTTGTAAACACCATGATCAATAGTTCAACTTGTGTCTCATGTCTCCTTAACCTATCAACTTACAACTTTGCAGAGGCCCACACTTCCACACAAGCCCTACATTCTTCCCATGAGGCTTTCAAAGGTCCCAAACATGCTAAAGCCTTCCTGAAGTTAGTCTGGAGAATAAGAATGAGAGGAGTATTTTTTTTTCTTCCAGATCTGAGAGCCAAAATTAGGGAAAGAAATGCTTGTATTTCTTTTAAAAATTTTTACATTTCTATTAGTTCATGTTTTCCATACATAATAATTACATTAGTCATGAGGAGTTGGTAATGCACATAATACATCTTAATCCTTTTTACTTAAAATGGACATAAAGAAATCCATCACTCCCTCTTCCTTCTTAGGATGCTCTTTCTTTTTTCCTGTAGCATTTATGCAATTCTACCATAACCTACCATGCTAGGCTAGCCATTGTCTCTTCCTTGGTTGGGATATTAATATGATGAGGGAAAATACTCTATTTAGTTCATTGCTATATCTTATGTCTCAAGTGTGCAGATTTTTGCCTGACATATAATAGACACTCTATAAATATTTCCTGAAAGAATGAATGTCAAAGCAAGCATCATTCACCTCACCACAATCTCCAGAATGGGCCAATTACATTCCCATGAGCTGGCTGTGTTTTAGACTTAACAAGACTAAAATGGTAGGATGTTCTTGTTATCTCTCTGAGTTTACTCTCACCTCTTATCTCAAGCATAAAAGAAAAATGTAATTCTTGCTTTATGGCATTTGGCTCAGGAAAAGGAAACAAAAGCCTGTAGTCAGTGTCTTGTTTTGTCTTTCGGAAGCATATTAGCCACTGAAGCAAGCAGTACAGATGTCCTAGAGGTAAAGGTCAGAGGGAGTAAGACCTTGAGAGGCCGCATGGTAGAGAGAAGTGAGAGTACTCAGACTGAGAAGTAAAGTCTGCAGGCCCAAATTTGAGCAGGGAACAAAGGGGTCCACTCAGTGACTTGGCACCTCTTAAACACCGAAACATTGACACACTACATGAAGGTGTGAAAAGGGGCTGACACTGATTTTTCCCTGTATTGAACAGAGACTTAGAACTAAGCTGGCATTTCTGGCATACCAGCGTTTATGAAATTGAACTTCTGGTACACACACGTTAAACCTTTTTAGGTCTTGAAAACTTAGGAAATCAAGACTTGTTTTGCTATTTCTGGATTTTTCAAAGCCTCATCAAAGTTCAGGAAATACATCGTAACACTTTTGTTTCAAACAGTCTCTTGGATTTGTCACTGACTGGAGTCTCTGAGTGGAAAGTTCTAGAACTGACTTGGGCCTTCCAGATTATTTGAATACAGAAGATCCCTCATGTTGGCAGGCAGAAGATAAGCGTAACAACGCCGTCCGCGTCTCTTTCCATTCTCTTCTCAGCCTGGACCAAACAGGAGAAAATGAGAACAGCAGCAAGAACCAAAATAGTGATGACAGATCAAAGATAGTGTTAAAAATATAATCAGATACTTGAACTTAATACCAAACAAAAGCGAAAGACTTAGAAAGGGACGTTTTTATATTTAAAGTGGGAGGAAGATCTCCACTGTGTGGTCATACTGTTTAGGAGAATGTGCAGGCATTTGGGCTGGTGAGAGAGGTTCCACCCAAGTCCTGATACAAATGCTAATGTTCATAAAACACATCAGCAAAAGAAGAAGGAAAAAGAAAGTGTCTGAAAGGGAGATTGTGTTTTATGCCTAATTCCCCAAGTAGAAGAAAATATATGAGTCCACAATTCCTAGACCAGAAAAACATTTGAAAAAAATGTTCTTACTGAGACAGGAAGGATAACCAAATACGAAATTATCAGAAAGGAATAAAATAAATTAGAAATAACTGCCGCTCACTCATAAGGAAATTTTCTAAGGACAAAGAAGATTAGAGCAGAATTATAGAGAGATCAGATCCACAATGATTTGCCTCTTTGTTCAGTCCTGTAGATTTCACTCATACACACACATTCCCAGGGACAAGAGAGGACTGGGTAGGAGGGCAGGGCAAAAATCATCCATAGTCCTCTTAAAGACTCTGAGTCTTAGCCAAAGAGTATTTCCTTCTTTTTTAAAATATTAGTGCTTTAGTAAGACACTCTTAACTTTTCCACATTTTTTCACGTGCTCTCTCCCTCTGCTCACTTTGGGATGTATGGCATCCTCAGAGGTGTGTGAGCCTCTGGACAGCATTAGGGAAGCATGGGTCAGCCTTTCCCTAGGGGAACCTCCTCTCCTAGCAGTGAAATCTTGAGGACAGGGACACATCTGATCCTGCTCCATAGCCCAGAGTCATTTCCTCGTAAAATATTTATGGATCACCTACTGTATGCCAAACCCCATACTAGGTACTAAATATGGGAGGGTAAACAAGACCCACAGGAGCTCTGCCCTCTGTAGATTATATGCTACGAGGGACAAACCAAGCAAGAAGGAAGAAAGAAAAACATTGAATTATTTCAAAGTACAGTGATCTCTATGTTTTAAAAAAAGAGACAGAGGGTAACAAAGGAGGGCCTTCTTTAAGTAAGATAACAAAGGCAAGTCTAAGAGGGAATAATTAGGCTGAGACCTGAAGGAAGAGAAATAATTACTTGTGCAAAAAAAAAAGGGGGGAGTGGGAGTATCTCAACAGAAAAAAGAGTATGAGCAAAGGCTCTGAATCAGTTCAGACTTGGTGTACTTGTGTAACTGAAGAGCCTTGAGCATTCGGGCAGTGAGTGAGTAAAGTAGGCATCGATGAGGCCTAGAGGCAGACAGTCTTGGAAACCATGGCCAGGGGCCTGGATTGTTCTCTAAGTACAATAGAAGGGCATTATGATGTCACAAGCAAGAAAGTAGCATTAGTACATTTGGATTTTGAGGACACTTTTGCATAAATACCAATAAGCAGTGGATTTAGGAAGTTGTTAAGATAAGATTAATAAGGGATATTGGAGACTTGGACCAAGAGAAAGGGGTGGAGAGAAGAAGGTAGAACCAATATATATTTTATCCATTAATTTAGAAAAGGCCTGAAGGTGAGCAGAGAGAGTACAGAATCTAGGGTGACTCTCAGGCCTGAGAAATTGTTTAGAATGTACAGATGGGAAGGTGTGCGGTAGAAGTGCAAAGAACAGGTAGATAGAGCTTGGCAAGAGGGTAGTAGGAAGTAGTCAAGAGTTCCATCACAGTGTGTGAGATGTCCAAGAGCAAAGGTCAAATAAACAGTAGCATAGGCTAGAGTGGAACACAGAAAAGATCTGGGCTGAGTGAGATATTTGTTTACCAGAGTCAGACATAATTGCACCTATGGGATTTATCCAGGAATAGAACATATGAAAAGAATTCAGTATCTTTCAAAATGCTTAGTGTACATTTGTTGAATGAGGGTGAAATCTTGACCTTATTGCCAGTGCCTGTGAGTAGATCTCTGCCTCTGTCTCCACCCTGCCTTCTGCAACCATCTCCTGCTATCCTACTTTTTTGTGCTGGCTGCCTACTTCAATTTCCACATAGTAGTTTCTGCCTGGCTTCCCAGACAGTCTCTCCATTCCACTTGAGCTCCTTATGCCCTGTCTTAAGGAGACTCTGCAGACAGGTAGCTCTCTGCCCCAGAGCCAGGATGCCCATCTTTTGATCTGTCTTGCTGACAGTGGTTTTTTGGTTCTGAGAAAATACACAAAATGCTCTGTCCCTGTGGTTCCTAAGGAAGATGGTGAGATCCATTAACAAATAGACTTAAAGAAAAGTGAAAGCTAAAGAGTCCAAAATAGCTAGGGAATTTGTGTTTGGATACTTAGGGAGGAAAAAGAAATCATTGGAAGTTAAAAATTGAATAGACCTCAAAAAAAATATGTACCTTTACCATTTGGAGTACATTACTTTATATATTCTTAAATAATTACAGGACTATAAGTTCTCAATTTTAGAAGACCAAGGATTTTGAGATTTTAAAGGTTGTGTTCCACTTGCCAGTCAAATACACTATTTGTTTAAGGAAATAAAGTAGGATGCATGAGAGTTATTTAATTTAAAAGAACAATTTATTCTTTACTGGCATATATTTCTTGTTTAAAAAAAGCTTCACTGTAAAGGATCTGAATTTTTGAACATTAACTTACATTATTACCATAAAATCATGATCTTTTAAAAGTAATTGAGAGTACAATTAACCTTAAGTAAAGGTTGTCATCATTTTCTGATAGATTATCACAGCTTTCAATGGCCAGTCATCTAGAACCTGTGTTTCTAATAAAATACACTTTTCAGAAATGGGATCTGATCTATATTTTCTTGGCTCTCTGGACAAAAAACAGACTTTGTGGGAAGGATGCCTAATGAGTCATCCTTGTTTTTCATGGAAAATATGATTTTCCAGTACTGTAGCATTGTGCTCTTTACTGATGTATTTGCATAAGATGAATATATTACTACTTGGATGTTGTAATTTATTTAGTTCAATTATGAAAATCGCACTGATGTCTTGGTGATTTCATGAGTCTGGAATGTGCCCAAGTTCTCCAGGGGTCTTACATCTGACATTATATCTTTGGAGAGGGAGATTTTCTTAACTGTATTTGATTATGCTAATATTCTCTGAGTCTTGGAATGGACACATGTTTATCACAAATACAAAAACAAAGTCAGGGCCAAGACCCTGTCTCAAAAAGAAAGAAAAAGTACCTTTCCAAGGCTCGCTTACCTCTGCACCTGTGCTCATTCACTTAGTCATTAGTTTCTACTTTTTTGAGTACATATCATGTTCTAGACACTGCTCTAGAGATGGAGGAGACAGCAAAGAATTAGGTAGACAGGGTGCCTGCTTCCACACGTCTTATTTCTAGTGCACTGTATAGAAAAATAAATATAATAATCTAATTAGATAAAAACTATTTTTTGAAATGTTATGAAGGAAACAACTAGAATGTTATAATGGAGCATAATAATGACCAATATCACCATTACCTTTGCTTCAGTCTGACTGAACTTTCCACTGGCTTCTTTCCAATGGTAGAAATGAGACTAAGCTAACTATTGCAAGCCTACACATCCTGCAGGAATGGGGGGGGCGCTGAGGAGGGGAGGGCTTCAGCTAAAGGGAGACAGCAATTGGCCAAGAGCTCTCTCAAAACAAAGAGAGCATGATCTGGGGTGGGCTGAAGCCTCAAAATTTCTGCTGCCCAAGGGAAGATATTTCCTCTTGTGACAGACTTGCACCAACCACCAGGGAGTCACACGCAGCTTGTCCTAAGGACTATTGAGTTTTTTTGCATCTGATACCACTGCCCTGTGCAAAACGTCCTGGTCTTGTATTTGGAGCTTAACAAGTGGTCACCTTCACTCAGGAACTGCTGAGTTACCTTACGATAGGACTGAAGAATTTTCTGGGCTTGAGCTGCTGAAAAAGCAGAAAAAATACATACAGACTCCAATGGGCAACAGGCCCCGTCGTCTTGCACAAAACCATTCTTCAAGTGACCAACAGTGTCTAAACGCAGAGCTGTGTTGTAGACTCTGACCCAAAGGCTGAGATGGCAAAGGGACAGATACCATGTAAAGAGATTTCTGTAAGCTCACTTGAAGGGTCAGTGTTTTCAGCGAAAGCAATCTTCGGGCCCCTCAGAAGCGAGGCGGAGAGCTGTTATCTGAAACCCTTCTCACCCACACACTCTAGCAGCAGCTATGGCAAGCCACAGGTCAGAGGTGTTCTCTGCAGCAGCGGACCCCTAGTAGAAAGCTAATAATGTACTGCCTGGCTGTGTGACCTCTAAATTTAGCAATTGACTATGAGCAAGTGAAACAAATAGCTCATTTAGGACTTTTCTTGCTAAGAATTTCTCATTTCATGAAAATGTTCTGCATCCATGGTCTTCTCAGGGTTTCATGACAGACCCGAGACACACCACAGTACACAGGCGTCCCCAGGTGTCTGTCATCCACACTCTGTCCTACTGTCGGCCAACCTTGGTGGTCCCTGTCTCAGTGGAAACTTAACCTCGACTCTCAGCATGCGCAGATGGCCGGATCACATGGGTAGCCTCCCTCCCCGGCCTCCAGGACTTTCCCACCAGTTCCTCTCAGTGCTGAAAAAGTCTCCTGCTTTTGGCTTTAGTGGCATGAAGTTCTGTCTGCTCCCTGGCTCCAGTAGTCTTGAATAAGTCTTTCTGGACCATTTAACTCATCTAGTGAAACGTTTCTTTCTCAGTGAGAGGCGAACTTTGCCATCTTCTTGCAGTAGAGTGAAGGACAGGCATCCATGAAGAGCTGGCATTTCGGATCTGATCTAAATAATGAGCAACAGTGAGGAGGATCCTGAGGAGCACTCAGGCAGAGGGAGTGCTGAGCATCAAAGCCCTGATGCTAGAGAGAGCCTGCCGTGTGCAAAGATGACCAGGGACGGGACACGGGGCTGGGGGAGGAGAGAGGGAGAGAGAGAGATGGGCACACAGGAGTCAACTCATGTTGTGCTTTTTAGGTCTACATTGTGTGACAAACAGAATGGGAAGCTGTTGAAAATTTTAAGTCAAGAAAAGATATGAAGTGATTTGGGTTTAGAAGAAGAAGAAAAAGAAGAAGCCGACAGATGACTGGGAACTTAGAGGCTTAGGGGTAAATGCGTAATTGGAATTTCTCCCTAAAAAAAGTGTGCTTTGCATTTACATGGCCTTCTACCTATAAGGGTAGAGAATGGGTGTAAAAAGTTTCTTTGACTGTACTCCGAAGTTGTAAATGTGTTAATTAAACTGACTTTTAGTGTTGACAAGGCTCTATCATTAGACTTTTAGTGTTGAGAAGAGTCACTCAAGAACTTTTGTGGGCTTGAGTGACTCTTGCACTGTACCAGAGATTCAGGCTTATTTCATCTCTGCTGCCACTTTCCCCTTTTCTTGCTGTCATCAGACTGGGTCCAAAGAGGTCCCCAAAGGGGAGACAGGGTCCTCGACTCATCCACCCATGGGAGGAGGTGGTAGGTTTGCTCAACTCTTTTCACAGAAAAGAATTTTCGAAACAAATCAGTTCGTGTCACAAATAGGCTTAAGTAGAGCGGGTGCGGGGAGAGTGAGCTGCATTGTAGTCCGGCCTGGGTGTACTTCCGCGGTCTTGGGAGTGTCTTCGGGAACGGTGATCTCAGACGTGAGTCCCGCTGGCCCTCAGGCTACCCGCTTGGCCGGCTGTCAGAAGGCGCACCTTCTGCCTGTGTTCCGAGATGTGCTGCGGCTAATAGTGCCGCTTCCTTCAGGATGGAGGTCTGTGAGGGATGAAAAGTATGGGCCCCGATTTACAGGCTTATTGTGTTTTCAAAACCTTTGGGAATTTTCTTGACTGAATTTTCTGGAAGGGAAAAGCGCCTTGTAAACATGCGTAAACTTTGTGTCCTTCAGCTGCAGTTGTTTTTAAGTATAATTTTAAGATTACAATCTTCTTGTCTCCTTTTTATCTATGTTTTTTTTCGCATCCTACCTCACTACCACTAATCTAATCAGTGAAAAATGAGGAGAAGGCATGGCTAGCACAGCGGATCACATATACTCATTCGTGGATTTAGGGACCGTACAGAGTCATCCAGCTAAAACTTAAAACGAGCTAAGTCACACCTGCACTCTCTCCCTAAAGCTGCCTTTCACAGTCCTGTTCAGGATGATTGACAAAGGGCAAAACTGTCCTTTATGACACTGATTCCAAAACTTTAAACCTGAATTTGACCATCCTAACTGTTCTGATTGGGACAATGAGCCATAATTGCATATAGTAAGCATATAATGAACATTGATTAAATGAATGAATAAGTAAAATAAATAATGCAATCCTCCAGATATGGTGAATAACATCCATCCTTTATCATTAGAAATTGTCAACATCCGAATGAGGTTAGCTAAAATAACCTGCTTCCAAAAGTGGTTTAATAAAATAACCTGCTCCCAGAGCAGTTTAAATTTATTAAATAGATATGAGTCATCTACTGCAGGGCCAGAAGATTTTTTGGTAAAAAAGAGAACAGTTGTTAGTCACTTTGTGTGCATTAAACTTGTGTGGTTTTAATTCTATAAGCTTAAATTAAAGCTTAGACTTATAGCACATCATATATATGTTATTATATCTAATAGTATATATTCTATATTATTTATGTATATATGTATATATACATTGAGATAATAGTTGTTTATTTACCCATCACAAACTGATTACTGAAAACATTTTCTAAGCCACCGTTTGATCTAACTTTTTTTTTTCTTTTGGTGCTGGGGATTGAACTCAGGACCTTGCACTTGCTAGGCAAGCATTCTAACCACTGAGCTAAATCCCCAGCCCTGATCTAACTTTTAAAACTCAATTTTAGTAACCAGGAGTTTAGCTATGGAAAACACAAAAAACTAGGTATGTACAATATAGAGCCCTTGTTTTTAAATCTAGTTCTGTAAGTTTAACCAAGAGCATCTTAATGGTTTAAAAAAATTAATTGCTTTACCCATAGAGAATTTAACCTTTTGATGACAGACAATGCAAATGTATGAAAATAATATTTTAACTACGTGTTTTTATTTAATTTTGTGTGTGTGTGTGTGTGTGTGTCTCCTGTAGGACCTTGAAAAAGAAAACTACTAGAAGTCCCATCAGTGAATGAAAACTGAATGAATTGATTTCAGGCAGCTGCTCTTTTATCCGCTACCCACAAAAATAAAGGAGCAAGACTTGCTGAAGAATTTGGAAGTGCAATACGCAATACGGAAGATATATCCAGAAAGCGGAGGGACAAGAAAACTCCGAGGGAGGATCTCATGTATTCTCAGTTTCAGAAAGCAGCTTTATGTACTAGGTTTTGACAAAATTATAAAGAAATATTACAGAAACATGCAAATGCTGACTTTTCTTAAATATAATTATTTTGGCTAGCAATTTATAAAAAGTTTAATTTTAATATTTCAAACAATTAGACATGATACGTAGGTCTACTTTTGTTGGATTGATTTGTCTTTCTATGGAGCAACAGCAAGCACAAAGCAAAAGTCGAGTTCTTTAGTCTCTTCACTCTAATTACCTTTAAATAAAACTTCAGTATAAAGTAAAATATACAATACAGTTTGACTAATCAGGAAGTCTATTCTTTTACCTAGCTTCACATCGATCAGCCAAATATTAACCCAAGTTTTGTATCAATGATCTATTATTTAAACTCTACCCACCATATCAGATGTATGAAACTATGACCTAACTTGATACATTTTGACTTGAATTTAATAAAAAACAAAAAATTATTTTTAAGTCAATTTTTAACTATCTACCTTGTAGATAAATCCTTACATGCCATAGTAAGGCCTAAAGTAAAGTCTTACTGCTGCCAAATTTTAAACTCTTGAAAGTAGTCTCCTTTGATAGAATCTGGGACACAGAGTACCATTTTGTTCCACATCTCCCTTTTTAATTCAATATCCAAAGCACAAACTTCAAAAAGGACACTGTCTTCTAGAATAGGTCATGTTCTGCAAAGCAAAACAAAGAAAAGCAAGAATCAAGTTTGAGGTATTTTTAATGCAAAATCACAGCCATGCAAATC